>CAEFZY010069235.1:0-24515 GCA_903066815.1 Brachyrhaphis roseni
ATTTTTACATTTTCAGATGCAGTTACTAGTTGCAGTTTAATGACACAAATTACACTCCTTTGTGTGACTGGTGTCCTAAAGACTTGTATTACAAAATGGGAATGGTTTTCAAGAGCAATAATTGTTTTTGTGGGACTACAATTGCTGTGGCTCAGAGCTGAAGAGGTACAGTTAACCTAACAAAGGAGTAATAAATAGTTCTTATTGTTACTTCTATTGTTATCACAACAGTACAGCAAAATATCATGATAAAACTGTAACTGTCCTCTCCTACTCTGATGACATGGTTGTCTTTTGATGCAGGGAGCTGGAGAGATGGTCAATGAAGCTGCTCTGGCCATGGAGTACGGAGCTTCCTGTGAGGACGTCGCTCGGGTCTGCCACGCACATCCAGTACGTTCTCTACTTCACACTCACTTTAAGTTTAGGGCTTGGTTTCATCCCAGCAGCAGGAAACCTGCAGGCATACAGACCAATAAGAATAATGATTTACATATTCATTTTAATCTATTTTAAAATTTCAAAATTAATGGAAAATAATTTTGTATCATTTTAAGCCGTAGAGTTGTTCCCTCACTGAAGATGTACCTCCTAAGACTTGTTGCTAACGGCATCATGAGGAGTGTTGTCGTGATGAGTGTTGGAAAGAGCTTCTTAAAGAGACAGAGGCCCAATTTCAAGGCATCAAATTACAAAGTCAAATTTCTTTTAAGTTATGTTTTATGTATGCAGCATTTTTATAACAACTGAAGATAACTTATTTGATTTTGTCTTACTTTTAAAATGGCACTATGTGGCTGGAAAAATGTACAATACCGCCCCTTTAAGAATACAACAGTTACCAGCTTTAATGTGAAAATTTGCAAAATTTCTTATGCCAACTGTCACCGGCTTAGTTATTTTTCAAAATGTTTTTGATAAGGTGCTAGGAAGTTTGGGTTTGTTCTGTTACCCATTAGAACATCCATCAAGATTCAACAGAAGATGTGAGTATATATAGAGAGAAATATCATGAGGTAAATATTGATAGTTAATTTGCCTTGCAAAATTTGGTGCATTAAGTAAGAAAGTGAAAATGTTTTTAACGCTAGAGGGTTAGCATAAGGAACAGAGCAAAGCTGGTGAGGCCTAAGTTGTTGCAAAGTGGCTACCACTGGTCAGTGATGCTATGCTATCAGCTGGGCTTCCTTCCAAACTGGTTACTAACTGATTAGAAGCTAAATTTCATCAGACTTGCTGCACAAGTTGATATCCAAATAATTCAACAATTCAAAGGTATTTATTACTAAACTAAAACATGTATTCCTTCACTCATGTTCGTTATTCTTGCCCTCTGTAGTGTCCCAAATATGTCCCAGTCTTTGTCTATATTTGGCTAATGTTGAAAAAACTCAATTTTACAATTGAAGTGTTTCCATTAGATGAGAAATGAAATTAAAGTCACAGATGCATAAGCTTGAGTTGGAGCAACAAGCCCCGCCTACTTAGGAGCGGCTACTTAAGAGGCGTTTGGGGAAATTGTAGTTGGCGATTTTACAGAAGACTTATGGATTCAGCATGAAACAACTTTTTCTGAACTGTGTGATGCTGTGAGAAAAAAACAAAAACAATCCATCGTCCTTCATCAGCTTCCTGTTTTCTTCAGCATTTTCTCCAGTAGTAACATCCTGCTGTTGATCACATGACTTGTGCGATGTGACAAAAGTGTTTTGTTATGGTTGAAAAACCACCTCATCCTAACCCAGTTTTTTATTTTTTTCGAAATTGGTGTGTTCCCATTAAGCAAATATATTTTTGTAATTTCAATGTGCACAGTTTTATAGTTGATGGAAATGCAGCTGTAGTTGTTGTAAGGTCACCATTTTTACCTCCTGCTCATTGTCCTACCTGTTCTGCCCTCATCCTGCAGACGGTGTCAGAGGCTTTCAGAGAAGCCAACCTGGCGGCGTCCTTCGGGAAAGCCATCAACTTTTGAGGTTGCAGCGGCCATGGCGATGTTGCTGGAGAAACAGGAGACGTACAGTCTGCATCGAGATTTTCACTGACTTAAACCACCTGTGATCCTGTGTCCATCACGACGGGATAATTACAATTAGTTTCATGTTATTTAAGTGTTCCAAAAAGAATATTAAAATGGGTTTTAACGGTGAACAAAAGCTGACTTGTGTGAGACTGCTTTATTTTCAGCGTGTACTTTAAAGTTGTCATGACGATATTTTCTTCGCCCATTTGTGGAACAGAGAGATGGATGGTTTTCTGAGACGACTGTGTTGTCTTCTAACTGAAGGAAAGGATGCTTAGCATTTTTTTTCTTTTCTTTCTTTTAATTGTGTGAAAGGTTTAGTTGGAGCTGAAGTTAGGATTATTGTAGAAATCTCTCTGCTCTGTTTGCACCCATTCCCTACATGTAAACAGCACATTTTTTAATAAATGTTGACTTCTCTGCAACTCTGCTATTGATTTCCTCCTTTTAGGTCATTATCGACTCCATTTAATAGGTGAACTATTGGAGAGGCGTTTCCTGATTCAGTTAGTTGACTGTGATTGCTCCATTCATCCAAGCCAATAAATCCAGTTCCATAAATATTCATATGGTGGTGTCTTCATTCAGGTCTGTAAAAGTTTGAAATTTACTGGATCTGCTTTCTTCCAGCAGCATCTCAACAGATTGCACTCAAACACACAGGAAAAGGTTGTTTTTGTTCCTCCTGCTCGCATTGTCGTATATATATGTTTTCTGATCCAGGGTAACGGTATGTAGCGTTGGTCCCCAACTATTGACGCTGAAACAGCGATGAGACACAGAGAAGGAACAGTTTGTATTTTATTAGCAGATGTTAAATGATTTTAATAAAAATCTTTTATTAAAAGATGATAAAAAATTATATTTTCTTTCATTCATATATTTGGCTTGAATGAGCTGAAATCAGTAGTTTTTTTTTTGTTTTTTTTTAAGAGCTCTCTTTCCTAAAGGGAGTAGAGGTTGTATGTGCAGCATTGTGTCGACTACCTCTCTTTAAGAATTCCTGGTACCGGAGCAGACCGAAATCCCATTACACAAGGATGAGTTTGTGCAAAAAAAATGTAGTAAACATGTTTCACATAGCCACTAAAAAGATTAATTCTTACAACTAAGAACTAGTAAAAACCTGCGTAGCTCCAATATAGAGTAACTGTGAGTTTAGTTGTTTGTTTTGTCAGTTAGCTGTAGTTGTTCTGGTGCTCTCATTAAATAAATAAGAAGAAACTCCACCTGTGTTTGAACACTGACGGTGCAGGGTGAGGGTGTGGTAGCTGGTGCTGGCTGAAGTAAACACACACCCAGCTGAAGATGAAGGACCTCAGCAGAGCATTGAGCATTGATACTTTTATCAGTCTGAATTCATAAAGTAATCCAACAAAATCCCACAATTTGGAGCGGCTCCCTCAGGTATTGTGCTGGTTTTATTTTTTGAGTAATGATACTGTTGGTGCTCCAGTTCAGACACTTCATCTTACTCTCCTTATTCTATTGACTTTTTTCTTGTTTGCCTTTCCTTTTGTACAGTGTAAGTGCAGACATGTTTCTAGTTAAAAAGACATTGAGGATAATGTTGCATTAAAACAGAGCAGTCCCTAAAATCTCTAATATTAGTTACTTTACAAATCTACAAAACCTCAAAAAATGTCATCAGCTACACTTGTTTTCACATTCAACTAAAGTCATTTAGTTTGACCTAATTGGTGTAGTTTACCTTTATAATCTAAAGGTAATCCAAATATTGATTTTTCTTTATGTTTAGAATAGAATACAGCATAATTTATTGTACCATAGTAAGACAATTAAATTGGACAGATAGATGAGCAAAAGCATATTTTCTGATTTAAATTGAATAAAAATAAACATTTAAAATAAGCTAAATGCGACTTTATTAGGGAGATCATAAACTGACTTTAAAATGTTTTATCCTACTCACTCATAGCCTTTAATTTTAGACTACCAAGTCAACAGCAGTCTGGTAGTCCACCATGTCACGGGTTCAAAATATAACACCAGTTAAAAGTTTACTTCTTACTTGCTTCATTTGAGTAACAGGTACACCATCTTTATCACCTCAGAGCTGGGAAACACTGTTGACTTTCCATGCATGGTTTGTAGAACTGTGGCTACCGAACACAGAACCAACAGGAACATTTGAAATGACGAATGAGTGGAACCTCAGCACAAACCCAGCTTTTAGCCCAGAGTTCAGAGGGTTGAATGGATATTTTAGTTTTATGACGGATCATGCCTGAAATAAAACAAATTAAATCAATGTGGAATAAATAAAGAACAGAAATGATTTTAAACAACATTTCACACATCAGTAAGAAAAATATGGAGCTGCATATTTATTTTGATTAGCTGACAGTGAAGGTATTTTGGGAGCTAGTGTTTACTTACAGATTATTTTTAAGCAAGCCACACTCTCTCGAAACAGGAAAACAAGAAATGAGCTTATAATTTAGTTTACTATTTGAGCTTTTTAAATTTTTAACTATTTGCTCCTCGTGTTTAAAAAAATGGCTTGTTGGTATAGTTACACTTCACAGCAAATGACCAACAGTAAAAACAAACAAACAAAAACAATCGGAGAGAGACCTGACTGGTAACCCTGCACATTTTCTGTTTCTTTTTACATTAAACCACTGAATTATTCAACATCTTGGCAAAAAAAATCTGAAGGACCTCAGAGTGGATGCTTAGTGAAGGCTTAGTGGGAGATCTAGTCACTGTGCTTAATCAAAGTGTGAAAGTAAGATGTGTCAAACAAAGTTTTATCATTTAATCTTTTAGGTTTATCACCATAAATGACCATTTTAAAAGCCAGAATTTCTTTAGCAGCTAAGAATTGCACAAAGAAAACTTCTTTACTGGGATGTTATATATTGTATTCTCCTGATTACACTTAGAATAAAGAGCATGACTGGGTGTACATGCAGGAAGGAGACATTTCCTCCCTTTGATTAAAATGCTTAGACTCCTGCCGTTCAGCCGTTAAATGTTCCTTCCTTCCTCTTCACTCTGACACAACTTTTCTTTTACTCAGAGTTAGAGACCTCAGAAGCAATTGTCAAGAAAAATGAAGATGTGGACTTATCTATGAAACTCAGAAGTGAGTATGACAGTGAAATTACTCCCTAGAGTTTTTATGCTTTTTTTTTATTATTGAAAAAGAGTTTGTAAAAAAATATTTTGTAGATTGTGTTTGTTAATTTAGAAAATTCTAGTTATGTTAAGTATATTTTGTTCTCCCTTGTGAGGCATCTTTCTAGGACACTGTCAAGAACTGGAGAGGGATAAAAATCTTTTTCTAAAACCACTAACAGAAGCACCTGTTAATCGGGAGAAGAAGGTTTGAATGTTCCTCCGCTTTTTACAAAAATAAAGCTTTTAAATTGTATTAATATAATTTGTAAAATGTTAAACATCATCATATTTCCTTTTTTCAAAGAATCCCTCTGTAAGTATTACTTTAATATAGTACAGAATTTACTATTTAAAAACGATAACTAGAATTTTAACAAATGGCGAGCATAAAATTAAAGGTTTATGTACATTAACAGATTAAATCAGGATATACATAATAAAAGTGAAGACTAAATAAATAAAAATGCTTCGTATTTATTATTTTTATTATTCTCTCTCTCTCTTTTTTTTTTTTTTAGAAGAAACTAGTTAAGCTGTCTATACTGTGCTATAATTTTATTTATTTGACCTGGAGGGACTAGAGATGAAGCCTTTATGGTTAACTCTGGCATATGATGTGATGTGCAGCATCCCTTAAAAACCAACAACAACTAGTTCAAAATCTTTTGATTAATTATCTAAAGAGTTTAGTTTTATGATAACATGTTGGACATTTATCAATGAATGGATCAGACTACAGGTTAATGGTCTGCTTGCAGTTGTTTATTCAGGGTGGAACCAGATGAATGAATGAAATTGTTAGCAAGTATGTCGCTAATCATTGGTGGTGGTTTTAGCAAAGCTTTCACTTGTACAGATGGCCATACAATTACCACAATACTGAGAATAAATAAATAATTAATTAACAATTAAACAACCAGGAATCTTTTGTCATTTTTGCATACTTGAATTTAGGTGCAAACAATTGTAAAATCAGGTAAAAATGTATGATTTCTACTATGTCTCAGAGAGTGAAATCCTAGATTTAAAGGGGCATGCTTTCTTTTCTACCACCTTTTAAACTCTTTTTACTAGTGATGGTTGGACTGCCCTCATTGGAAGACACACATGAATGAAATTGTAAATTATTAAGGAAAATAACCTCCATTATCTTTTTTTAATGTGTGAATCAGAGTTATGTTTTTTCACATCTCTTGCTTTTAGACCTCTTCAAAATGCCTGCAATCCATCACCCATCAAAATCTTCAATTCGGGGACATAGAGCATCAAAATCATGGGCTCAAACAAATGCTGGATCGTCAAAGCTAATAGTCACCAATCAACCCATCCACATTGTCTCCGCCATGTATACCTCAGTTCATCCAACTCCTGGTTCCTTTGAAGACCTGTTGGACCACATTCCCTGTAAGCCACCAACCAGCAGCTGATCCATATTCTTGTGTTGTTACTTTCTCCTTACAGGTATGATCTTATCTATCACCTGATGTTGTTTAACAACGCAAAACAATAACATACGTTAGAGTTGGATGAGCTTTGAATTTGCAAACAGGTTTATTCTATTTGCTGTGCAGATTAGATCAACCAGGACTTGACAACCTTAAGTTGGTAATTATAAGGCAACTGGATTTCTTCTTGTTGAAATGCACAGATTATGTGATCCCAAATGCGTAGGAGACAACAGAACTTGTTTCTTGAACACATTTGAACACTCAACATAGAGGCTTCTTCATGTCTGAACATTGAAGTAACAGGCTTATAAACTGTTGTAAGAACAATCATACTAACAGGCCCATTAAAGTCACAGACAGGGCATTAGGACACCAGAGTCATTGGCCCTATCCTCAATTCAGGTCTGAGTCTGTGTCCCTAACAATGCCATGTCACAAGTTGTGGTTGCATGTCCCACTGTGTGAATTGTAAAACCGTCTGTGAGAACAACTCAGGGCTGCAGAATAGGTGTTAGAAAGATGAAAACTGAGTCCACCTCCTCTGCTTGGAGTTGGCTTCTTATTTTTAACATAGATGATTTCTTTCATTCGTCTTTCAAATCAAGTCTTTCCATGTCCATTAATGTCTTCAAACAAGTGTCCCTTGTCCTTGAGATGAACATTCCTTACTGCGTTGGACTGCATATACTGCCAAGCTTTTGTTTGTGTATTTCAACACAGAAGAGAAAACTCATTGGCTCAAGAAGTTGTGTTTCATGTACATCTGAAGGACAAGATTCGAGTTTAAAGACAGCAATAAGCACATTTTGGTAGATTTGTGCTGGAATCAAACTTAATGTCTCTACTAGTGCAGCTGTGCTGATTATGATTTATAAGCCTGTTAGTTCCAACCATGTTCAGAACCAAAGAAAGCTTTTCAGCACAAAAAACCCAACCTGACTATTTTTCCATTTTCCATTCTGCAGTGCCGCGATGGGCAATCTATGCAATCTTTGGAATAGGTGGCCTCATTATTCTGCTTTGTTGCCTTTGCATCTGCATTAAATGTTGCTGCAAAAGGAAGAAGAGACAGAAAAAGGGTCAGCAGATCCTTTTGAAGGGGTTAGATGGAAAAACAGCCACAGCTCTGGTAAGGCGAGTTTCGTGTAATACTAATCAGTGACAGTCAATACAGTTCATGTCACACTTTAACATAATCATGTGTGATGAGTGACATATTGAATTTGAAGTTTAATAAGTTTGTTGCCTCTTTTGTAGTCTAAGACCATTTAAGCACCAAGCCTCTTGTTTATAAGACTCATTGACGTTAAGTAATTAAAGTACTGATAAAATTGTATTATGTCCATGATAAGTTTAAGTCAACTTCTCACAAGCCATTCTCTTAACATCAAGACTTTAACTTCATTTAGTGATTAGAGGATGTCAAAGAAAACATTCTATCTGTAAAAATAAATGGCACATTTTTTTAGTTCTATGATGTAATTTAATCACCATGCTATAGAGAGAGCACAGCCGAATGCAAGTCTGACAGAGTTGAGAGAAAAGTAAAAATCTGGAGAGGAAAGTTATCTGAGTGGAAGCAGCTGGCAGGAACCAAAAAGAGAGATTACAGTTACTGAGGAAACTAACTGAAGGAAGTGGCTAAGCAAACAACAGGAAGCAAAAGCCAAATGAAAATAAAGCAATACAAAAATCAATCACTACAACAGCTGAGAGAAGAGCTAACTGCTTCAAAAAGCACAAAACCAGGAACACATGAAACGCCACAACACTCAACCCGACCCAAAGGACGGCTTCCAAAACAAACATCACAAACTGCTCATCATTTATCATCGTACAAATTCTTTGATGTAAAAAAAAAGATAATATTGTGAGGGTGTGCTTTATTTAAATAAAAATATGTGTTGTATATTGAACCTTAATAACTCTTAGTTGCTTAATTTTTTTCTCAAAACACTATAATATATGAGTTCTGATCTCTTGTCACTTTATCCACCACTCATCAGTCTGTCCATCTAGCACCACCTAGTGGTGAGATTTAATCTATGCTATCACAAAGCCCATCAGTACTAAATGTAATCAATCAATCAATCAATCAATCAATCAATCAATCAATCAATCAATCAGTCTGTCGGGGTAGCAAATATATAAAAATCATAGGATTTCATATCTGTGGGTGTCTGAATGTTTTAATCATTGAAGTCCTGTTCTTTGGTTATGTGACTGTTTACAACACTTTAAATGATTCTGTCCATTTCTCTCCAAATTTGAATTCCTTCATAACTTTTCAGGCTTGGGTGACCTACTATGTCACCCTGACTATTTTCCTGACTAAAATTGCACAAACAATATAAGTATTCCCCTACATAACCTCCATCTTTCTCCTCCCATTCCACTTTCTAGTGGAACCAAATGAGCAAAGGATTTATCATCTTCATTTCCATGCCCTTGCTAGCAGATATTCTTACTTTGCTCCTTTGACAGGTTCAGCCAGACTTGGAGGATGTTGACTACGGTTCAGTCAAACAATATAGAGGAAAGCTTCTCTACTCTTTGGAGTACAACGCCACTTTATCTGAGGTACTTCAGTTCATGGATGTTTACAATGAAGAGTCTGTTGAAAATATACATTCATGATTATGCAATGTCTAATCTGCTTCTAAAACTGTCTTTAACAGCCAGCTTAACAAAACTGTCATTTTATTTTCTATTTTGTTGTTTCACAGCTTACAGTGGGGATCAAACAAGCTGACAGCCTGAAGGCGATGGACTTAGGCGGGAGTTCTGATCCATATGTCAAAGTCTACATCCTCCCTGATAAGGCCAAGATCTTTGAGACGAAAGTGTTCAAAAACACATTAAACCCCTTCTTCAACGAGCAGTTCACCTTCCAGGTAGAAGGTTCTTTTGAATGTTTGTTCAGTGTCATGGCAACAAGCATTACATTACAACAGCAAAAACCTGATTTTTAATAATTGAGCCCAAGCAAAATCTCATGATTCTCAGCAGAATCTGAGAGTGAAAAGTATCTCCACTGAGAGATGTGGAACAGACAGAAAGGTCTGTCAATTAATCCATCAAAACCATCTGTACCTATTGATGTCAGAAAATCAGTTAGGTATAAATAATGAAGAGAGCGTCATCAAATTCACCTCGGCCTAGAGAATTTGATACAGACACATACCCTCATCTTATTTTGATATCCTAAAGAATGAAACTCAGTTCCACTACTGTAGACTGGTCAGAAAGAAAAGCAAACCACTATGGGAACCTTCTGACTTTGAAGAAAGATACAATTGTTTCTCTCTTTATCTCATTTATCAAACATTAATAAACTTGGCAAATCTAAATGAACAAAAACAGGAAAAACTTAATTTTATTTTAAGTCGATGGGGATAAAAGGTTGTGCCTTTGTAAATATCTGGTTCCAACACATTTTCCTTGTTTGGAAACAACATGAACATTTCTGCAGAGTACAAAGGTAAAAGTAAAGGTAATTTTATTTATATAACACATTTTCAGCAACAAGGCAATACAAAGTGCTTTACAGGAATTAAAAGGAAATACAAACAAAATAACAAACCAAATGAAAGAGCAAAAGAAGAAAAAGCTAATAATGTTGATCCAAAATAAATAAACAATACTCTTATTCGGGTTGGTTTTTCTGGATTCCAAGTTCTAATCCCTGTTCTGGGTTTGCTAAATAAGTGTAAGTAAGTAAATATCCTCTGGATACAAGGTAGATGAATCTGGGGAGGTGATAAGGGTAATGGCAAGGAGACCTTCCAGAGTTAGAGCTCATTAGTAAATACATTTAACTTGTGCCTGTATTTTATTGCCAATAAATGTCCATGGTGTAATTCAATAGGATAGTGTCCTATTGGAAAAGACAGATTTTAGGAAATTAAAAAAATAGGGCTAAAGTGCAGAAAAGTCATAGATCTTACATAAGCTGAAGTGTACATTTGTTGAATTTTATCAAAAAGAAACAGAAGTTTTTCTTCTTTTAATCTGATTCATATTTCTGCAGCTATCTAAGTCCGCTCTTCAGAAGTCCACAGCCGTGATGAAGGTGTTCGACTTTAACCGCTTCACCAAACATGAGATCATCGGCGAACTCAGGGTGCAGCTCTGCAACATCGACCAGAATCACGTCATCGAGGAGTGGCAGGACCTGGCGAAGCCCGCCAAGTTTGAGGTTTCATTTTCTGAAGCTCTTTTTCTCAAAAGAGAAAAGTAGGAAATTAAAAGAATAGGGCCAAAGAAAAGCCCTATTTTTTGTCAGCCATGTAAAACTAGTCATTATACATAGACTCACTACACATAGTTAAACACAGTGAAATATGTTTAGCCTTTACTCAAATGCATGTTAAATATGGTTTCAACACTCAGTTTGTGGGAAAAAACAACTAAGCGTAACTAAAACTAATTAAGACACTTTCAGTGCTTCATTGTGACTTTTTTGTGTTGCAGGAAGAAAACTTAGGGGAGATCTGCTTCTCTCTGTGTTATGTTCCAACAAGCAGCAAGCTCACCGTGGCCATCCTGGAGGCCAAAGACCTAAAGAGCATGGACCTGGGAGGAAGCTCAGGTAAAACTGAAAATATTCACCCCATAATAATTTACAGTAAGTAAGCTCTGGTATTCTTGACAGCAGCCTTTTAAAACACTTTGTGGAACATATTAGACTTTAACAAATCAATATCAAAGCTATCTTTCAGTCTGAGCAATCTCCCCGTGTTTTATACATTCATTCTAAGGGTTAGTGATTACTTCGTAGCTAATTAACCCACTTTTTGTGTAAGACAAGCTTGCCAACATGTTTCTCTTTGAGCACTGTGTATTGCTCAGGGACAGGAACAATTTGCCAGTCACAACATGTAGAGAGATTTTCTGCCACCAGAAATTCTCTGATCTTCTTCCACTTGTTTGTTTGGTGTAGATCCATATGTGAAAGTACAGCTGACTTTGGACAAAAGGAAGTGGAAGAAAAGAAGAACATCTATTAAAAACAAAAGTCTGAACCCCTATTTCAACGAGTCCTTTACTTTTGATGTGTCACTGGATCAAATACAGGTGAGAATAATTAGATAGGTTCTGTAATTTCGAATATCATTGAAAGGTTCATTGATTTCAAATCAATTCACCAAGTGTTGTATATGACATGGACTAATTACACTCAGACTGATGTTTTCTAGTTTTTATTTTTGTTGATTATGATGACTTACTGCTTACAGTTAATTAAAACACATTTAAGCTTAAAATATTGAGTCAGATCAATAAAATAACATTCTTAATGCAGAAATGTTAGGTTAATGAGACATGTCTAATGCCTGCTTAAGGGTTCTGTTTAATCTGACACTCAGCCTCACTATACGACTTACCCTAATTTAATGAATACCACTGCATTGGAAGACAGCCAGAAACACCGAGTTTCTTTAGCCTAAGATCCACCTGCTTAGAGTTGCTTTTGAAACATCATGAATGAAACATTAATCAACATTCAGATGTGTAACAATGGCACTTGACAATTGTTGACTGTGTGTTCTACAACTTTGTATGCTTTTGTGTGTGTATTTTCATGATGTAAGGCCCTTTGAACTGCCTTGTTGCTGAAATGTGCTATACAAATATATTTGATTGAATGTTTGATGTCATCACTGCTGACACCAGTTACTTCTAGATCTTTAGACATAGAGTCATGTGGTTTTGAGGTGACAGCTGGCAGCTTTTTTTGCTATCCACACTATTTTTGATTAGTCCCATCTTGATTCCATAATAGTTTGAAATATTGACATTTTGAGATGCGTACAAAGCACAATCAAACATGTAAATTTGTCAATATTGCCCAAAGAGTCAATATGGAAAATAAAGGCCCCATTTATTTGCTGTTTCATTGCTGGCCTTGTTTTTGTCTTCAGAGGGTGAACCTGGTGATCTCAGTTTGGGACCACGATGCCATGACCAGGAATGACAGCATGGGAAAACTGTTCCTGGGCTGCGATTCCACAGGAAATCAGCTTAGACACTGGGCCGACATGTTGTCCAACCCGCGGCGACCAGTCGCTCAGTGGCACAGCCTGCTGTCGGCTGAGCAGGTCAACGCCAGCCTGGGACTGAAAAAGAAAATCCCTGTTCCCAAGAAATTTAAAGAAAATAAGCTGCTTAAAAAACATTTTAAATAGACAAGAAAGTATTTTGAAAAAAATATTTTATGGTGTATCAGTAGGATATGTATGACTATAGGATATGTATGTAGGACTCACATTTGGGCAACAAAATTTGATCACATTAAGAATACCTCAGCAATTTTGTAATATTGTATTTTATCCATGTTAAAATATCCCTGGTTAAATTCTCATGCAAAATCTATGCAAACCAGAGTTTGGATTTTGATTTATGCTAAGAAAATCTCCTTTAATAGTTCATCAGGCCAAATAATGTGTCTGAGTTATGAAGCATGGATCTTTGGGAAAATCACTGAGATTTACGATTGAATTCATATTTCAAGCATTCATGTGTCCTGAACGTTTTCACATTTTATGAAGGTACAGCCACAAACTTAAATCTATTTCATTATGGTTTTATATAACAGCATGATTGTAAAGAGAAAGCAAAATGCATTGTTTTCAATTATATATTTTTTGTTTTTTATAAATAAATAAATGTAAAAAGTGTGTTATACATGTGTTTACTTTGTTGAATCATCTCTCATGTCTTTGGAGTATGTCCACCATCAGTGTTTTGAAAAGAATATGGAGAAACGTCTGATGCCAAACTGTTAGCTTTATATTTGTAAATGTCAGGATATCTCTCTCTAATTGTGACTGGATGGACAGATGGAAGTCAGAGGAAGTTTATTGTTGCTGATTTATGACTGAAATATTCTGTTGCTTTTCAGCAATACTTAGGGAACTTCAGGCTTGTCTTGCTTACTTGGAAAAAAACTTCCAGACCAATATCATCAACGTTTCTCCCCTTTCCCTTTTCCAACTCATTCTTATTGTTTTCTATAGTCTGCATTTGTAGAATACAATTTAAATGTGTATTTTTCATAACTCTGAGAAATATCTCCTATACCACTTGATATTTCTGGCTGCTGCCATAGTAAATTAGGGTATAACTCTCTTGATTATGATCAGATACATTACCATTAAGAGAAGTCAACTCCAAATTTTTCCATGTACTTTTTAGAGTATTTTTTGATAAGTAAATACTTATCAAATACTGTCACCTTCCTAAAATAATGGCCAAAAGTTGTTTTTCTAACTAACTCTTTGACAATGAAGAGGTGGTGATTTTATTATTATCGTTAGTATTATTATTACTATAATAACTATTGTTATTTATTATTATTATTATTACTAATAGCCAAAAGTGTTTTTTTTTTTTAAGCATTACTCAGGACATTATTTCAGTAAGGTGACAAGATGAGAAATATTGTTTATTGCAGAGTTGGTTTTATCTTGCATAAAACTAACTTAAAAAAAATCCAAATACAAGCAACTAATAAAATAAGTGCCTCCAAGACGTTTTTCAGGTCTTCTATATCTTCATTGTTTTCTAATTTTTTTTTTTTCTTGGCGGCGCTAACATAATTTCCTCAACATCCTCAAGGACGCGTGAAAAGTCAAATGGTTTTTGGTCCTGTTGACTTTCCATATTCACCAACCAGCAGCAGTTAGCTGGAGCGCGTTCTGCCCTCGTTCCGCCTCTGGACCGACATAACCTCTTCATTCCTCATGTCAGCCCGGGCTGCTGGTCAGCAGGTCTTCGCTCATTTGAACCCGAATTCCTCAACCGTGCTAGCAGACTGACATCACTCCCAGAGAGTTAGCTGTGTGTTTGGCTAGCAGCGAACCGAGCTGCTAACGGCTGAAGCGATGTTTGTGAGATGCAGCTGAAGCGATGTTCGGCCTGGCAAAGATGACGTTCCGACCGAGCCTCGGTGATGTTCCTCTGGCTGCGGGAGGTGGAAGATGGACACCGAGGACGGGTGGGCAACAGAACTGACTGCTGTCGAGCTTCCAAATCCGAAGGTGCTTTGCAGACACGATGGGAGGATCGGTAAGCGGACTGTTCTGTTCAGTCTGAGTCGGTTCCCAGCAGCAAGGTGACCTGTCACCGACACATGTTGGAGCTCATAGTGATGCAGAGCTGCTAGTTCATCACGATGTCCTCGGTCTGAATACACACAAGTTTCTGAATGAGTTTTAATATCTCCTAATAATTCCAAGCAAATGAAAACGGAATTTATTGTAAATCATCATATCAACTAATGGTCAGTGATTATACTGTGATGCTGTTCAGACCTGGAACTGTTGTTGCCTTACAGCAAGAAGGTCCTGGGTTCGATTCCCGGCCCAGGTTAATTGGTCTTTCTCCCTAGGTGTGAGTGTGTGTGTGCATGGTCTGTCTCTGTGTTGCCCTGCGACAGACTGGTGACCTGTCCAGGGTGACCCGACCTCTCACCTGGAACATTAGCTGGAGATAGACACCATGACCTCCTGACCCCATTAGGGTGTTAGAAGATGGATGGATGGATATTCTGCTTCTCCTGATGTTTCATTGTGACATGATGCATTTTGTTTTGAGGTTTTATTAACAACCTGTGTGGAGGGGGAAAACGTATGCTGACATTTTAACCTTAACATTTGGAGCCACAATACTCAATAACTGTATTATTGTGAGAGAAAAAATATATGATAAAAAACCCCAAAACATAGCTAGAAGTGAAAAATCTTCCTGAACCAATTATATTTCATTCTCAAATTGCTAAAAAATGTTTTCTCAATTAATACCTATTATTATTATCAGAACAGTTTAAAGTTTTTCATTTTATGCTTTCAAAACTCCAGTATTAAGTTGCATGTTGTCACTAACCATAGCTGGTAGACAACTGCATGTACGGTTCTGAGGATTATGATTAGCTTGCAATAAGCAGCTGTGGAAGACAGTTTGTAACGTCACTTGAAGCCTCGCTGGACATATTTAACTCTATAATGCTCTACACTGCTAAATTCTTTAATATGTGGATCAGTCACTTCTGTGTTGCACTTACGTTTTTTGGGGATGCACCGATTGCATTTTTCTTCCCGATCACCAATAACTGATCGTTCGAAAGCTTGACTTGCCGATTCCAATGTTGGCCAATACCAATTTCTTTTTGTCTGAATAGTTGCTAAATATAACAACTAAGTTACAACAGCTGGTTGACTATTGTGAGGAAATGAACTGCATCTCATTGGTTTAATATTAGTCTCTTTAGTTTCTAAGCTTTCTGACTAGCACAGCATTTTCATTTTAATAAGGAAGGGCTAGGGTTAGCTTGTCCTCACTGGCTGACATGCATGTTTTGTGTATTGCAGGTTCTTGTCCTGATCTAGTCATGAGTAGGAGTGAGCACACTAACGCCAGGCATGTCCCTGTGGCCCTCACTCCCCAGCTCCCTCTCAGAGCCCATCGACCCCTCTGCGTGTCGGTCTCCTCCGACAGCAACGGCCGCTTCAAGGCTCTGGAGACTCAGGAGTGGAAGAACAACCTCAAAGCTCAGGTACATAAAAAAACAAAACAAAGCAGTTTGGTTTAAACCTGGACAAAATAAACAAAAAAAATATAAACAGTAAAAATGTAGTTCTCATTAGGGTTTTACTAATATGTCAGTCTTTTTATATTTTTTATTTTATTTTACGTGAATATCTAAAAAAAATAGACTATTGTGAAAAGTTTAGTATTTTTTGTCACTCATTTTAGAAAGTAAAACTCCATATAGGTTCATCACAGATAAAGTGAAATATTTCTGCTTCTCTGTAATCTGTGATCACCTAAGTAGTTGATCATGGCTCACAGATTACAGAGGAGCAGCTTTGTATAAATGGGTGGAGCTTTGTATGAGCGAGTGTTTAGGATCGCCCAATGGTTGCCGCGGGAGATTCAAGGATTTCCCAAACATGCGTGAAAGAACTAAAACAAAACTCCAGGTACGTTTTGATGAAGGAATAACATTATAACATAATGTAATGCTCAAAAATGGCCACACAGGACCGCGGGCAGCAGAATGAAAGATTTTGACTGGAGGTTCATGTTCGGGGTGTGTGTGCGTGTGTGTGGGTGTGTGTGTGTGTGTTCTTCCAGATGGAGGTGGCCCACAGTGCAGGAGCGGCCAGCAGCACAGGTTCCCTGGAGCGAGCCTCCATGTTCTGCGCGTTGGCATCGGCCTCTCTGTCTGGCCCTGGCCCCGGCCTGTCCAGCCCCCCTGTGGAGACCCTCAACAAAAGTAAATCATCCAGCCGCTTCTCTCTCTTCTCCCCTCCGTGGAACAGCAGCTCTGAGTCTGACTCCAACCCGCCATCTCGCTCGGGCTCCAAGAAGCTGCGCAACTACAGCCGGAGAGCAGCCACGGGGCCGGCTGGGGCCCGAGCCCCCGATGTGCTCGAGCCTAAACGGAGCGGCCCCGAACACTTCCAGTACTCTGAGCCGGTCATTTCCAGAGTGACGGACTACATCTACGTGGGCAACCTGAACGCGGCGTACAATGGCCGCACGCTGTGTCGCAACAACATCGACAGCATCATCGACATGAGCAGCGCGCCCGGAGAGCCGGCCCCCTCCCTCAGCCTCATTCCCTGCACCTGCTCCCGTGGGTCCCGGCACAGCTGGTCCCGCCTCAAGGTGGACATGCTGGACACGCTGGACGAGTGGCCGGCTCTGAAGCACTGCTGCTTTGAGGACATCAACGAGTGCATAAACGCATCCGCAGAGAAGAGGAAGCGCGTGCTGGTCCACTGCCGGGACGGGTTCTCTTTGGCGCCCATGTGCATCATCCAGTACCTGATGGTGAAGCAGAACATGAGGCTAATTGCTGCTTATGAGCTGCTGAGAGCCAAGTACCCAGTCAACATCAAGGAGTGTCACCAGAACGTTCTAGTGAGTCTGGAGCGAGCCCTGTGGCCTGGCGGGGAGGTGGACCCTGAGTACTTCAAACAGGCTCTGTCCCGCAAGTTGGCCTGGACATGATGGCCTCTATCACATCCCCCCCCTGTCTGCCTGGCTGCTCCTTCTGTTGCTTTCTTTCTTGGGTTGGTACATTTTCCACTGAAACCACCACAGGCAGCTCTACTTGTCCTTCTAGATATTACTGCACTTTCTTTTAATTTATTTGGTGAGGAGAAATCATTTCCATGTGTTTTTTTTATCAAATATTTAAATGGATCTGGTAACAACAACTTTGAATGCAAATGCTGAACATTTTGCTCTACACCTAGTGTTTTGCCAATTCATTCGCATCTGGCTTACATTCAAAGTCTATGTGAAGGCGCATGAGACCCATCAAAATCACTAGCTATTGTTTTCCACTGCCGGCCTATTTTGTCTGACGCATCAGACGCGCCTGATGCGTCAAACGGTTCAAATCGCGCCGCGCTAGATGCTTAAAACATGTCACGACGGGCCATCGACACGCCATCGAAGTGCCTCCACATAGACTTTGAATGTAAACCAGACACACCTGACGCTCAAAACACGTTTGGTGTGAACGCACCATTACAGTCAATATAAAATAATTAATAAAGAAACTGAAAATGACAAAAGCAATATGTTGACTACCTTGGTCAAACATGTAAAAACAATCCTTCTTTCAGATGGTTCAGAAAGTGCAGTTAGGAATTATAAATTCAGGGTTTCCACCAGAAAACTTGCTCAATCTGGTGGTAGTAGTGCTAGGGCACTACTGTGTTTTTTTTTTAGTTAAAATTGTTTAAAGTTGACAGGAAATTTGAAAATATCACAAGGTCACATTGTGTTATTGGAATCCATTATCAATACCTAAACAACAACTACAAAATCTTGAAAGGGCAAACATGAAAAAACTCTACTGTAAATAAACAAACAACATTTAGCCTGTTGGAGGGTCAGGAAAGCCTTGTGGCCCACCAGGCTGATAATACATTGAGGAAAACCTTAAAATATAATGTAAAATAAGCAACAGAGCCTGACGTCGCTCAGGGCGTAAAGCATAGATCTACACTGAATAGATCTGCCCTCATGGTTCGAGCACATTGTGACTTCTAGAGTGTTTTTATAAACATCGGAACCGATACAGACATTGACATCGGACCGGTGCATCTCTAATTATGACTTTGTTCTCCACCCTTTCTGTTCAGGACTAGCATCCACAGCTGCTTGGCTCCACAGTGTTTTATCTGTAGCCGTACAGTGGATATATGTTCCTGTTTCTGTTCTACATCATGCTAATGTTCTGTTTTTCTACATCAGGGTAAAATCTTTCAGTGAGCTAACTCAGGAGACAGTTAATGTCAAAGCAATGTGGCATTTTCGTTGTTCTTTAGCGACATAGACGCCTCAGAATATTGGGAGTATTCTGTGGTGAAAACCAAGGCCAGGTTCAAACACTGATCTTGGCTGAATTGTGCTGATAATCTGAAGTGGAGTCATATGTTCACAGAGCAAAACTAAGGTTATGCAGATGTGGAATTCATTTCAGACGTTAAGAGGAGACGTTTCAGATGTAGTTATCATGCCAGTGGTTGACCCTTTAGTTATTTACTGTCTGATTCTGATGATGTGGATCAGTGGTTCCCAACCGGTTTTGCGACAGTCTTGTTAAAACCTTTAGCTTGAAGTGGCTGGACTTGATAACTTTAGTTAGAAACTTAAAGCTGGGATCACTATGAATGATGCTCAACAGAAAGAAATTTGACACCTGAGTGAAGTTGGCCCCCCCACCTTCTTCAAATCAGACAAAATTGTTGTCAAACGTTTGTGCTACGTTTGTTCTGGTTTGTGCAGCAAAAATTTTCGTTTGTGCCGCTATCATTTTAAAGATATAACGAAATGTTTTTAGAGGTCATCAGAGGTCAACCAGCCCCCCCACCTTCTTCAAATCAGACGAAATAGGTGTCAATCAACTCGGCTACGTTTGTGCTGGTTTGTGCAGCAAAATTTTTTGTTTGTGCCGCTATCATTTTAAAGATATAACAAAATGTTTTTAGAGGTCATCAGAGGTCAACCACTCCCCTGGCCCTGCTCACATTTGCAAAAATAAATAAATTTGGTGTCAATCAACTGCGCTATGTCTGTGCTAGTTTGTGCAGGATTTTTTTTTTCATTTGTATTGCTATCATTGAAAATGATAGCACTATAAACTATTATTATTGATATTAATAATAGTATATAGAGGTCATCAAAGGTCAACCAGCTCCCCCACCTTCTTCAAATCAGGTAAAATGGGTGTCAATTGACTTGACTACATTATATCTTTTAAATGATAGCGGCACAAACGAAAATTTTTGCTGCACAAACGTAGCACAAACGTTTGACACCAATTTTGTCTGATTTGAAGAAGGTGGGGGGGCTGGTTGACCTTTAACCTTTCATTAATATCTTCAAAACCAAAGCAGCACAAACGAAAATTTTTGCTGCACAAACCAGCACAAACGTAGCCGAGTTGATTGACACCTATTTCGTCTGATTTGAAGAAGGTGGGGGGGCTGGTTGACCTCTAAAAACATTTCATTATATCTTTAAAATGATAGCGGCACAAACGAAAATTTTTGCTGCACAAACGTAGCACAAACGTTTGACACCAATTTTGTCTGATTTGAAGAAGGTGGGGGGGCCAACTTCACTCAGGTGTCAGATCCGCCTCTCTGGCAGCAATGCGCGCTCCCGACACAGGGGGAACAGATTTTCACAGGGGAACCGAATTTCACACAAGACCTCAACACAGTGCACTAAATAATAAAACATAAATTAACGAAGCTTCGAGGCAGGTAAATTATCCTCGAGGAATTTTAATAATTGAGGTACTCGAATCTTTCGAGGAATTATATCAGCCATGCATCAGACTGATAGGAGGAACCACAGAGCTCTGTTAAGATAAAAGCACATCTTATGAAGTTGGGATATTTTTCCTCCAACAGGATCCAGAGGAGTCACCTCAAACCAGATGTTGGACTGGAAATGATTTCATTGTCATCTAATGTCAGCTCCTCATTTTCAACAGTGGACCAATAAAGGTTGAAAAAGGTTATTATTTTGGAGACAGTTTCATTAACATCAATATTTCCACTAAATAAGAGACAAAAATAAATGACGTGTTTGAAAGAGGAAAAGCGTTTCAGACTCTGAGCTCAAAGCAAGATGCCAGAGAAGACCAAACTACGGTAATTTTTTTGGAAATTATAGACGATTACTTTATTTTCATATAATTATCTCGGCAGAAATCATTTGTTTGTTACTTAATGAAATATATTTGTCTCATTTGATGTTTGTTGTGAATGACATACTCACAAATTAAGAAATTAGTCCAAGTTTGTTGTTTATTGAAGGTTCAGAAATAACCCAAACAGGTGATCATTCAAAACCACTCTCACCTTTTAAATCTCTTTGTTGTTTTAGCATACCCGTTGCCATGGCAACTGCCTGCCTTGTTGATTTATTTTTATTCTTTAATAAAGTTACAAACGTTTTGGATCTTTGAATATTTTCATAAGCGCGTGAGAAGAGCACGCGCTGGTTTCAGCTTCTCAGCAGCGTTCAGTTTGAGATCCACTCAAAACCTTCTGATCCACGTGTTGAGTAGCGCTGCTCGACGCAGGTGACCAGATGGCAATGAACACTGATTTAAAAAAATAAAAATCACTGGAAATCACTCGATTGCTTAACGTTTATAATTAATTGGTAGTTTATTCCTAAAGGATTGAAAATGAATCTGTTTTTTTTGGTTTGTGGTGTTTATGCAACAACAGGTTTGGCTGTGAATAACTGCTAATAAACACCAAAAGCATTTAGTGAGGTCACCACCTGATTATCATGAAATTATAGAAAACAGCTTTCAGTCTCAGTTATTGATTATAGATTCCAGCCTTATCGAATTTTGATTAGTTTTCACCAAAAGATTATTCTGAGTTTCTCACAATAGAAACAACAAAATATGTCAAGATGAAACATTGAGGTAGCTCATAGAATTATATAGAGCTTTATAGAAGTTGAATATTAACTAAACCACATGAAAATTAAATGCAATTCAATATGTTATGTTTTTAAAATATGACTGGCAAATATAGATTATGATGAGATTTTTCTTACCTCGTCATTCAAAATTACTTTGTTTTTGTCACACAGTAGGAAAAATAATAAAAAATATGACATCTTCTTCACCAAGTCTCTGAAGACATCAGCTGCATACTTACATTGAAATATGACAGGAATATTCAAAGATGTTTTCCTTTGGTGATAACATTTCCAACGTTTCTGCAACAGATTATTTCAGTGACGGAGAACCGGAGCCGTCTGGAGCTTCAGCAGCTTCCAGTCTGTTTGTCTTGTTTTCTCTCGTCATTCTAGACTGGAAGTCGGCAGAATGTGAAATATGAAATTAATAAACCATACAGACTTTTGTGTTTTCACCTTGAATGAAGACTGTGCCGACTCATGTTTCTGTAGCACCTTCAACCATTCTATGCGAGAAAACTAAAATGGAGGTGCTTGGGTTCCATATCAATCTGACATCCCAGTCAGTGTACGGCACCAATGACCTACTGTATGACAGATATGACCCAGAGAAACATTACAATTTTAGGCAAAATGATTCAGCCTAACTTTATTAAACTAAAGTGACTGAAAACCTATTATTTAGTCACCACTGTAACTTTATAGTTGAAAGACCCTTCAATAAGATCTAAACAAGATACCTCTTTACATAAGGCAGAACAAATATATTATTAATGGCCACCTTTTTTCACTGAACCAGGACACAACAGGAAATGTCCAATTATATCAATATACAGTCCTATAGAAATGTAACCCAGTCAGTTTGTTACTCACGACCTCCAGGGAGTGAGTAACAAACTGACTGGGTTACATTTCTTTCACGAGAGATTGTGAGAAAACAGGCCTGTTAGAAAACGAGGAGTTGAAATCCCAGACGAAAACATTGAGAGCGTCGAAATTCACTCGTCCTCTCCCCGACTGCCATTGAACGCAGCAGATCACGTGGGACTGAAGCTATTTTATTTACATAAAATAATGCTCTTAGTTGATTTACAAATAATACAGTTTTAATTACTAAGTAAGCAAATTACTTAATAGCTATCTTTACCCTTTAAGGAAAATAGTAGTGTATTTCTTTCTGAAACAAGAATGTGAAATCCATAGCTGTCACCAATGTTATATGCATTAGTAAATAAACGTTTACTTTTAATATATTTGGGTCTTGTCTTGAACTATGTAAGATTTCTATTAACCTCAACATGCAGTCATTACAGTTTAACACTGGGCTACATTTCAGTCACACTTGAAAACAAAGAGAAACTACACTTGTCATAATGTGTGTGTGGGGGTGTCAGGAGAGAAGTGTGTCTGGTGGATGTCTTCTATGAAATGAACAGCTGATGATGTTGGTGTGAGCAGCCTGATTGCTCCTGTCATCAATCTCTCATCTTTACTTCGTCTGGACTTCATTGTCTCACTGTTTTCCATCTGATCCCCCCAAACACCCACCCTGCACCACACACACACGCGCGCACACCCCCATCTCATCTCCACTGTCCTGACTAAAGGCTCCGCCCCCTCTGATGTCCTGAAAAGTGATTCAAATGATCCGTTTCTGTTTTTTTGTTTTGTGTCTTAAAGTTCATCACTTCATGTAGAATCGCTGTGCTTTTAATATTTGCATAAGAAATCAAGTGTTGCATATTGAGTTGAAATATAATCTGATCAATGCAAATGTTCCTGAAAGAGGCTGACTGTACAATGTGGATGTTCAGTCGAAAAAAAAATTTAATCCACCTGTTAAATATATAAAAGTAAATCAGTCTGATGGATGTCATCTTTATTAAATATATTTACTAATCTCCACTTAATGTTTCTTCTTTTTTCACATTCCTAAACTACATTCAGAAGTTTATTCTGTTTCAGGTCAGTGATTTTTATGACGTCATCCCAAGACTGAGAAAAATCACTAGAGAATCTGGAAAAATGAAAGAAAGATCAGAAATCTTAATTGAATGAAGTTGAAGTGGTGATTCTGACTGTTTATCCTTGTAATTGATTATGATTCATGTTTCTAAAAGAAGCAGAGATTCCAACCTAACGTGTCGGGATTCTGTCCCGTCTTGTCGTCAGGGTCGATGGGCACGGCAGGCCGGCTCTGCAGCCGGGCGTCCCGCGGCGCGGACGGCTGCGACGTGATGTGCTGCGGCCGAGGCTACGACACGGCGCGGATCAGCCGCACCGCGCAGTGCGAGTGCAAGTTCCACTGGTGCTGCGCCGTCCGCTGTAGAGACTGTCAGCAGCTGGTGGACGAGTTCACCTGCAAGTCCCACACATGATGGGATGTGTGGGACTTGCACACATCCCATGGTCATGTCCAGGAGCATGACCATGTCCGCTCCTGGACAGGACGGACATGGTCATGCTAATAGGAGCTCTTAATATATTTCTAGGTAGACTTCCGTCACTGTCTGCTGCTCCTGCTAGAAACGTCTCATCAGACCAGACTGATGAAACTAAAGTACCGTAATTTCCGGACTATAAGCCGCGACTTTTGCAGCACGCTGTTAACCCCGCGGCTTATACAATGATGCGGCTTATTTATGAATTTTTCCCTAACGAGCAGAAAAGGTAAGAGTGAGACAGGGGGAATATATGTGTCGAGGAAGACGCAAGTTTAATGTACCTTGATACGTCTCAGTGCTCAGGAGGAAGATTAAGAAGCTCTCAGTAACTTTTACCGGTATGTTTTTTTTAACCAGCCCTGTTAGTGCTGTGCTACCGTATGGGCTCTTTGCACATAAGTTTCCGCGTTCGGGTTAAAGCGGCTCAATTCTGTCCGATCTATTGAAAACGGCACTTTACACCGGGTGTTTGCAGGGATT
>CAEFZY010069241.1:0-24850 GCA_903066815.1 Brachyrhaphis roseni
AATTATTTATACTTTATTTAAATGACATTTTTGCAGTATCCAGTATTTTAAAGTTTATAATGTTTGCAGACGATACAAATTTCTTCTTTTCTGGAAAAAATATGGATGAAATAATAAAAACAGTAGAAAAAGAGTTAGCTGAGTTGAAAACATGGTTTGACTACAATAAGTTGTCGTTAAATGAAGGAAAAACTAAATTCATGGTATTTTCTGGTAATCGGATCTATAATAATGTACAGTTATGCATAAATGGAGTTGAAATTGAAAGAGTTAATGAGACAAAATTTTTAGGAATCATTATAGACAATAAACTTAGTTGGAAGCCTCACATAGAATATATTAGAAATAAAGTTGCAAAAACTATTGGAATATTGGTCAAACTAAAAGATTTCATAAATGTTAAAGGCTTGCATATTATATATTCCGCTTTGATCATGCCTTATTTGTCCTATTGCTCAGAAATCTGGGGAAATGCAAGTAAAACAACCATTGATATATTAGTTAAGTTGCAAAAAAAAGCTATAAGGCTTATTAATAAGGTTGGATACCGTGAACCAACGGATAAACTCTTTATACAAAGTAATGCATTAAAATTTAAAGATATTGTTTATATAAAAATACTGGAAATAATGCATAAAGCATTGAGCAAAAGTCTTCCTTCTGGTATACAGAAATTATTTAAGTTAAGAGAGAATAAATATAATTTGCGAGGTTTGTTTATTTTTGAATGTGCAAAAGAGAAGAGCCAGATAAAGTCTAGATGTGTTTCAGTTATTGGTGTGAAACTGTGGAATGAATTGAATGATGATTTAAAGTTATGTCCTTTCTTGGTGAGCTTTAAAAAAGCTTTAAAATGTAAAATGATAAAATCTTACGCTGTTATGTAGATTTATATATGTATTGTGAAGATATCCTGGTAGGTTGTTAGATATAAAAAACAGGGTAGGCAAGAATAAGCTTTGCTTCGGCCTATTCCTTTTTTGGTAAACTATGGGTTTGTTTATTTTTTGTTGTTGTTGTTTTCTGTGTTTGATGTGGACAATTTACCGAAATAAAGTAATTGAATGAATGAAAAGAGAGGAGATTAGAGTGAAGTATGAGAGCTGCTGACTGGAGCTGTAGGGAGCAGAAGAGAGAACAAGGGAATCATAAATACCATCAGTTTTGGCCTGAAAGACTGAAAATTATTGCACTTGGTGGTAAAGGATGAGGAAATATTATGTTGATAGCTGAGAAAATAGATTGGTGGGTTGTTGCAACCAGAATGGATGAGACTGGAGTCGTAATTTAACCATGTGGTCAAACCCAACCTACAGGCATGTGTGGACATTTTAGATCCACTCTACTTCCATCCACTGGTATGTGGAGTTCCAGTTGCTTAACAGCAGAGGGCACTGTAAAATTATTTTGATCATATTTGATCTGATTGTTCATTTAGCAGGAGTAATTCAGTGGAAAACACTACATTTTGAGCTATGTTGTCATTTTTATGGTATTGGTATAAAAGCACACATCATTGAAAAAGCAGTGGAAACTGTTAAGAAGTTGTTTGAACTTAATGGTACAGTAGCTCAATGCAACAGGCGCTCTGTTAAGGTCTACATATGGTCTACATGTACACATTTGGTAAAGGTTAGTGCTTTGATACATAAACAACAACGATCTTATTACGCCTTTTACTCCCAGTAAGATTCACAACATGGACCTCCATCAATGAACCTTTCATTTTTCCCCTTTTCTTCGTCAGTTTCATACATTTTTACACAGATAGTTGGTAAATATGTTATAGGGGCGCCAGTGGCTCAGTCGGTAGGAGTTTGTCCTGTAACCAGGGGGTTGCAGGTTTGAAACCCCATTCTGTCCATCTAAGTCATTGTGTACTTCACCCGGCTTGCCTGGTAGTGGCAGTCAGGGACCACCTGGTGGCGCTGGTGCATGGCAGCCTCGCTCCTGGGCAGCTGTGTCTACAATGTAGCTCACCACCATCAGTGTGTGAATGGGTGAATGTGTCATTTGTGTGTGAAGTGCTATTCAAATCAGATCATTTAAAGACAAACTTTTCTGATTGTCCTTAAAAAAGAAAATCAGGTTAAATCTAAACTGGAATCATCAGATCTGACCCCAAACAAAACTAGATATCAGGATCAACCTGATTGTTGCTTGTCTTAACTTTAAAGAAATGCACAGAAATAAGAGCCAATTAAAGGACAGATTTCTTTATTGACTACTTGGTATTAAACTCTGTGCTACTTCATCCAAGTTAAACTAAATTATAACTGTTATTAATCAGGAAGACTGAACTACTGATGTCAAGAACAACAACAATGGAGTAAAGGTTAAATGTGCTGGAACGTCCGTATCAGAAACAAACTACATTTTATCAGCTAAAGCAACAACAGCTCATAATTCAACTTTTTTCCCTTGAAATAAACTAGTGGACTACAAGAAAGCAAAGAGAGCTCCAAAAGGAAAAGCTTGATGAGGTACAGTAATATATTACTTCAGAGTGCTAACAAACTCATGACAGTCTGCATTTTAATAAATAAACATGATGTACATTCAGACTCCTCAGTCTTTTACGAAGCGTCCGGACGAATCCTGCTGCCACCAGAGTCTCTGGCTCAGTTCACATCTGCTGAGAAATTCACACTGTGACAGTTTGTCCTTTTGATCCACAACGTAATGCTGTGGCTCCATCTGGACTGGAACGCATCAGGATTTTAGATCTGCTCTAGAAGTTCTTCAGCTAGTAGAGGGTAGGAGGGAAGGGGAGCAGCCGGCGGCGTGGACGGAGGAGAAGGGAACAGAGTCGGCTGGACAGACGACGGTGAGGTGGGAGCTCGTTTTGACGGAGAAGAGAGCGGGAAGAAAACGAAAGGTGGGATGGGGGAGATGGGGCACGGGGACGTCTGGTTGGTGGGAGAGGAGCGGTCTGGGGCAGGATGGTTGGCAGATGATGGGGTTGAAGAGGGAGTCACGCAAGAGAAAAGATGAAGAGCAGAGGGTGAGGAGGGATCCAAGGATGTGCATGGAGTCAGAAAGAGTGATGAAGGAGGCGTCTCTTTTTCCGGAGGGGAGGAAAGAAGGAAAGCTTCAGCAGAGGGGGAAAGCAAACGTACAGGAACAGGAAGCGGCTCGGTCCGCTGACGATACCCAGGATGATCAGTCACGGTTGGGAAAACAGACTTTGTGGAGTTTGGATCTTTGTCACGTGATACTTGTTCAGTGAGAGAAGCCAGTTCGTTTGGGAGAGCAGACGAGACGTTCTCTACGTCTGAGCTTGGCTCCATGTGCGGCTCTGAAGAGCTCAGAGCATAGAGCTGAAGAGTCTCCTTATCTAGAGCCGTGTTCTGCAAAAACAGACGGACACACCGGAGGTTCCTTTCAACAGATCAACATTAAACAGCTTACCTGGAAATCACCAAACAAAAATATTCTCTTATCAATTACATTTCTTTTCTTTTTTTTAACCACCAAATATATAACTTTTACTTTAGCTTGCAATTAAATGCAATTTAAAAATTTAAGTGGCATAGACAGAACACAAAATGTGATAGGTTGGTATTTACAGAATTAAAACACCTTGAACATTTTCTTTCTTACATGTTTTCATGTTGCTAGCAAAAATGTCATTCCATCTTCTGATATATTATGTTAGACTGACATACAGTGTATAATTGTGAAGCAGAGGAAAATATATTTTTCAAAACTACTTAAGTGTAGATAAATGTGTTGAACCCCCTTTATGTTGAATTCTCTAAATAAAATCCTGTGTAACTTATACTGTACAAAAAATATGGTGAAATTCACATAAAACGGTGTGACATCACAAGAGAAAAAATACTGTAAATATGTTTTAATTCACAGTAACCTTTGTAAAATGTCAAAATGTTTGTTGTTTTTATAATAACATGTAAGTATAATCAAACTTACATGTTAAAACTACAAATGGTGGTAAAAACAGAAAAATATTTAAATACTCATAAAGCAATTATGTTAATATGACATTCAAATAATAGAGAAACTAGTTTTAGTCAGCGGTTTGTTTTTGAAAATAAAAATAAAAACCACTGACCAAAACTATTTTGTTTGGTCAGTGGTTTATGCTGTATTTTTAACCCTCTCCAGGCAGATGTTGCAGATTTGCAACAGCTTCCCAGAATTAATTGCATGTGAAAAAAAAAAACGTCTGAATTGTATATTACTACCCCATATGATCATTTTCTGCAAATATCAGATTTTTCCTGCAACTACAACTTAATTTGAGCCTGAGAGGGTTAAAAGCCGGTACTTTTTAACTTTTACGCAAGTAAAAATGTGATACTTTTACTAGAGTATTTTTTTGTCCGTGTATTTGTACTTTTACTTAAGTGAATTTTTTGAGTAGTTTCTCCACCACTGTTCAAACATGAATTTTGTTCAATAATATTATTGCATTGTGAATCTGGGATATTGGTGATTTATTGACATATAAAATATAAAACCATAATAAGATAGTTTTTATATAACTTTGAATTTTAAAGTTTGCAGTTGAGGCTCATTTCTAGTTTATGATGCGGTGATGTTGGGAGGAGAGCGAGCTTCACGCTGCGGCTGACAACAACAAGCCACAGCTGGTGCGGAGCAGAGAACAAATAATCAATCTGTTTTGAGGTCAAAATCCATTTGCGTTGGAATTCTTGGCTGTTCAATCCGAAAATGAAACATTTGCGTGGTAAGCTTCACATTTAATTTCCTTCTCAGACCTACAGAAAGCACACATTACAAAAAGCTAAAAGCTAGTTCCACTCTGTGTTTAAAACAATTAGATCAATGCATGGTAGTTTCGCTTAAGACTTGTGCAAGTCAGAAAACCGACAAAGATGCAAGTCAAATTGCCACACAATGTTCTAAACATAGATAGACATATTGTAATATTGGGCAGCGTGAATCTGGATTTTTCTGTCCATTAAAGACCAGACTGCAGAGAACAGCTCACTTCCATCTATGGAAGCCTCACCTGTTCAATCGATATCTTTGCTTTCCGTTTCACCCCAAAGTTCATCAGCAGCCCAGGACTTGACACACACAGAGAGGAAAACTTTGAAATTCCAATGACTAAACTTCCTGAGGATTGTGAAGTAAAAATTGTGTTTCGTTTCTTTTAATTCTTTTACTTATTTAACCACATTAGTATTGGTTAGTCTATTAGAGTATGTAGACCAGAGAGAGTCTCTGCAGAACCAGTTAGATAGGTTTTCTGTTGACCTCTCCCTGCAGTAGTCGCAGCAGACTGATGAGTGGACTAATGCTTCACCACACGTACCAAAGCAAGGCGCCAGAGTTTGTTAACGGATAACAACAGATAGTTTAGGTAAAAATAGTAAGATGGAATAAGCCCTAAGGCCTAACAAGTTTCTCCATTGAATGTCATAAGCTGAGAGTACATGCATGAACAAGGTCTGACAATGTTTTTGTTATACAAAATTGTTTCATTAGTAAACCTGACTTTTGGAACCTTCCATATTTTGAGCAAGAAGATGTTTATTATCTAAACAATTAACTGACCTTTCAGTGAGGATGAGGTTGCATCCTGTCCACCCTGAGGTTACATGACTAAGCATTAAACCTGTTCAACTGGCTCTGAGCCAGGGAGTGACCACATTGTGGGAGAGTCCTATATATTGTGAGGGCTTACATCTCCAAATCAGAACTCATTGCAGGTACAGCTGTTGTGTTGTGTTGTGCTGTGTTTTCTCTGTTTGCAAACGTAATAAAGATTTTTGCTCTTTGCCATTTGCCAGAGTCTCAGCCTGATCTGTTACCATATAGAGAGTTTTTTTTTGTCTACAGAATGTGATTCAGGAGAGGAAACACCAGGCCCAAAACTGAGGAGGCAGATGGTCTGGATTGTTGTGACTGAGCTGGTGGAAAATTGCCCTCATGTAGGTAAAAAGCATTGAACTGATGCCACAAACAAAATGGTGGCAAAATATCCCAGCTGTAACAGAGAGGCAGATATTGTACAAACAGGCAGCCACTCCACAGTCGAATAGTTATGGAAGAGAACTGAAAATGTGAGGCGCACTTCAAAACCCAAAATTAGAAAAAGAGAACATTACACTGACTCAGATGAGATCCAGTTAGAAGAGAGAGCAGAAACACAGGACACATATGGATCCATTAGATTATAAAATTGCTGCCTTGCAGAAGGTCGAAAAAACTCAGATGTTTCAACAGTTTGTTGCCAAACCATGGGAGGTGAAATATCTTATGTCTGATGTCTAAGTCAACTTCTTACTCACACCACCAACATGTCAGCTAGGGTAAAAGTTCAAATGCTTCAGAGATGAGTGGCTATTTTGGTTTATAAGATCGGCATGTTGGTCCACTGCAAGAAACTCGATGGGGTGAACATCAACGAGAAATTGACATGTAGTTTGGATTTGAAGGGAAAAAGGCTTCTCAACTACTTGACCAGCATTTGTGTCAACAGGAAGAAGAAGTTCCTTCAGACCCAAGTAAGACTTCAGAGGATGTGAGGACGGTGGAGTGAATGTTCCTGTTTCTGCTCTGCGTCTTCGATGGGAAGGAGTCTGTGTAGATGAAACATGTCTGGCAGAGAAAGTGGCTCTGATGTCACTGTCTGTGGTAAGTTTATTTCATATGCTGTTGCTCAACAAATGAGTCTGTCAGACCCTGTTCCATACAAAGGTCTTGTATTGTACAATGCAGTACATTTTCTGATGTTCTGTTCCAACATCCATTATTCATCTGAGCTGGTTTCAACTCTGGAGTTTCTTCAAAGGTGAGTATATATGGCCCTCTTTCAATATGTAATTCTATAAAATTATATATTTTTTAATTTAAACTGAAAATATTGAAATGCATAATGCAAATTAAAAAAAAAATCTGTCGGTGTTTTTCTCAAGGAAGAGGAACAAAAAATAAAAGCTCAAAGCTTAATGTGAATCCTCACCTTGATACAGGAACGCTCTGGTCACAAGAGGTAATAACTCTATTGATTATTCATCGAAGCAGAACCGAAAGTTTATGCTTTGATCCACAATTTGTGTTATTGTAATTAATGCATATGTAGTTGGGTTATATTTTTTGTTTAAAGTGTTAAGAGAACTTCTTAAGAATGCAAACATTTATATTTTATCGGGTTTGTGTTTTGTACCTCACACTTAAAAATTAGCTTAGATTGAAAAACCTTCTGCAGTTTTTCAACATGGACTCAGTCATAACCAACAAACCAGAACCCAGTTTCTGTGCATGCAAGGTTTGTCTTATCGGCCTACACTGGAAAAAAAAGAATCCATCCAGTTCTTTACCAGTCAGACTGACGTTTGTTCAATACATTTTTCAAAAGTGATATCATAAGATCTTAAATTTGAAAATCTAAATTTAAGGCCCCAAAACAATAATATTTTCATTCAAGGTCATACATTTAATTTCTTCAAATCCCCACATTAGATTTTAGGTGTTAGTTTGAAGAAAAACAGCAGGAAGGCAGAACTGCAGGAATTAAGAAGAAAGAAAAGTGGAATGGTAAAAGCCAGGTTGACTTTAGTGACTTCTTTGTCCTCTTCTAGCCTCTACATTGTTGTCCTCATTTAATTCTCCAAGCCCCAGTTTACTCTGTCACTTTGCAAAAAGAAAACACTGTCCTTGAAAAACCCTTGAAACTGTGATTGTTGCTAAAGGAGGGGAGCTCAGACATATAGAGGTCGAGGCTGTATGTAGACAATTACTTCGGTTAAAAAGTTTTGATTGTCTGTTTTATTATTAAGATAATGTAAAGTTTTTAATAAGCTTGAACTTTGATAACTAAATTTATAACAATAAAACATTTCTTCGTTATTATGATCATTTGAATGTTTCTGGGAATGTGTTGGTCTGAAATTTCATTCCTAATCATCCTAAAAACTCTTAAGTTTAACTTGTAGAAACCTGCAGGAATCCTGTTGAAGGTCAGTCACATTTTACAAATTATTTACATTATTACTAGATTTGTTCCACACCACAAGCAACACAAAAACAATTTCATAAAATGTGAAAGAAAAGCTCTGAGAATAATGGAGGTAAACTGAGTTTTGGTAATAATAAAGCGAACTTGCAAAGGAAATCACTGGGGTGGCAGGACAAGCAGAGTAACGAAGGATCCAGTATTAAACAATGAAATCAGTGAGATATATACACTGAGGAAGAATGGCATTGGATGTAGGTGAAGAAATCAGGCAATAAAGAACAGCTGTGAAAGGGAGCAAAGCTGGCAGATTAAGGGAAAGTGAACAATAAACAGAGACTGAACTCGGATTTAAAGAAACAACAAAAGAACAACACTGATCTAAAAGAACAAAATCCAAACGCACAAAGAACAGAACAAAAGAATAAACTGAATACAAAAAGTGAACAGGTATAGCAACACCTTTAAGACTCTGAACTCTGAGAACCAAATAGAATATGCAAGACATGATGAATATAAACAAACAAGCAGAAATACAAAACCACTGAAATCCAAATAGCCAAGGATCAAAACAGTCACTTTGAGTTTATCTGCACGAAACCAAAGTGACTAGTAAGATCTTTGGCCACTTCAAAGCACTTCCTGTTTTTCTCCTCAAGGTGGCAACGACGTACCAATAATTAAAAACACCAAACCTAAGCCCACTCACCTCAGCAAAAGCCTATTTTCCAAATTCTGCTGTATTTTTGTCTGAATTCCATATGTTAACCATATTTATTAATCCAAAGAGTCTATCAGCTTATTCCATAAAGTTTCATGCTTCATGTGGAATCCATTTGTTTAGTAAATTCCGCAACTCCTCCTGGATTTTCCACATTGCAGAAAACTAAACTCACTGAGCCATCATAGTGAGGAAAGCAAATCACACTGTTTATGTCAACTCATAAAACAAGAATGCCATTTGTTTAAGGTAAGAAATGGTGAAAAATGTGAGTGTAGGAGCAGAGTTACAGCTAAAGACATCAGTGGGACAGAGGCAGAAGTTACTGAAAATGCCAAAGATGAGGACAAATAATGTCAAAGGAAGGGAGAGTGAGAAGTGGGAGATCAATTACAAAGGTGATGGCTTGAGAGGAAGATGGGAGTTAGGGTGATGGAGGTGAAAGGGGTCGGAAGTGCAGGAAGAGGTAAAATGTGTGGCAGGCTTTGAATTTCTGTAGTCCTGGATCAGGTGTGAAGGAGGAAGAGGAGGAGAGGAGGAGGATGGAGAGGAGGAGCCACAGCTTCAAACTGGATTTCAACCTCAAACTGTCAAATGAGATTCACAACAACATGTTGAGCTATGTTTCAGTGTGTCAGTCTTACAAAATGATCTCAGAGGAAGGAGGAGAAGATTCAGGACAGTAAGGGAAAAAGGTGAGGAATGACTGAGTACTCGGCTGTTCCGTCTGCAACGTTTTCTCTTTTCATCCCTAAAATTCTGCCAGATACATTCACAGCAGCTGAAGTCGTCTACCATGTGGCATTATAGCCCGTTTGGATGATGAAGGGGAAAAAGAAAATTGTCCAAGTAAGTCTTTGGAATTGGGGTCAAACATTCACCGTCCTCCTCAGCTGCATGTCAGCTCTGATGAAACCATGTCAAGGCTTAAGTACGGTAAGAAGATTTTTCAGAACATCTAGAAAGAGCTTTAGAGATATTTTCCACATGTTCGGATCGGCGATGCATTCATCGGCTTACCATGATAACGGACACTCCAGCTGTGGTGCTGCTCTGCTTCGGTGCCGTGTTGAAGTGCGTCTTCAGTTTACCTGAAACCTCCGTCTTCATGTTGGTCTTCATCACTGCATCGTGCTGTGGGCAGCAGAGAGATGGCCTTCAGTCAGAAACTCCACCATGTTTTATGCTGTCATTGAGTATGCATGCAGAGAGACTGGAATGTTTTCTCTGGGAGTACCGTGACCCAGGGGTGTGAGAGGACATCCTTCGCCGTACTTCGAACCTCCGCATTCACCTGCAGCATCCTGATGATCAGATCCTGGATAGAAACCAGAGCAGTAGTTTAGCTCCAGTCTACATCTAAGTGTTTTTAAACCAGTTGTTTGTAAACTTAGCCTAATGAAAGGAAGATACTGCAAATAGTTGCTACTGGGGATGTGCTTCAAGCTGCATTAAATGTACATACTAAGGTTTATCTCCTGCTTGTCTTCCTTTGGAAGTAAATGTGGCACAGACATCAGAAGTAGAGATTCACAAGAAAACCAACTAAACAAAAACCCAGTTGTTCATAGATTAGCTGTGCTTAACATTTTTGTTCTCCACAGCTTGGTTTGTTGTATCATAATGTACAACAAAATAGCAAAACAGACTTCTGTTCCTGGTTTTCTTCCTTGGACCTTTGGACCAGCTATATGACCTCAGCAAGGTCCTGGAGGGTGAACAGGCGTTCACCCAACCAGTCCACATGTGTTTTGTAGACTTGGAGAAGGCGCTGCACTGGGTTCCTCTGGGGTTCCTGTGGGGGTTCCTCTGGGGTTCCTGTGGGGGATACTCTGGGAGTATGAGGTACCAGGCCTGCTGATATGGGCTGTTCAGGCTCGTTTCTGGTAAGAGGTTGCCTTTTGTCACAGGTTCCATTTTTATTCTTTAGGCACACAGAACCAAAAAAAAAAAAAACCTAACCCCAAATATTGAAGGTTGTTTAAACTTTAGCAAAGTGTTGTGTACCAACCTTAGCTGAGTCAGTGATGTTGTCCCAGTAAGGAGAAGGAAAGTCCAGTTTCCCGAGAAGAATCTGTTCAAAGAGCTCCTCTTGCCGATTATTCTCACTTTATTAAAAGACAGAGGATTTATTAATAAACATCTAAATGCTGCCTTAAGTGATGCCTACATGATGACACACCAGGCTTTATAGGTTATTTGACTTTGAGATGTTATTAATTTATTAAAAACATTTAACTTTACTGTATTCATTTGTTGTTATTTTTATGTACTTATTCATATACAATCATATTTATATTAAACATTTATGTATATATTTTTAAATATTTGTTTTTTAAAACGTTTAATTAGATGATATCAATTGTGTATGACTGTTAATTTTGAACATGTCTTTATTATACACACATCCACACAAATCCAACCAAAAGGATTTATACAAGCTACTTTTTTAAATGCACAAGCTGAATTTTAAGACTAGAAAATTTGATGAAACTGTCCAAAACAGCAAATAAAAGTGATTCAACACAAACCTTTTACAAAAATCTACATGTTCTTTAAAAAAAAAAGAGGAAAAAATGAACTTCCCAAATGAAGATAAAAACATGCATTAGAAGAATGTTAACCCTAGCCATTCTTTACTTTAAAATTTTGATGATAAATCAAACTCTAGTAACCAACAGGTCCCTTTTTATAATGATAAAGTTCAAGGAATATAATTAGATCTGAACTAACCTTCTAAATGGAGGGAAGCCACACAGTAGGATGTAGGCGATCACACCTGCAGCCCAAACGTCAACTTTAAGACCATAACTGGAAGAAAATAGCAAAGGTTACAGTAAGATGTATTAAAAAAACCCATATTTTTAACATTGTTCTAGTATACCAAATTAAAGCAACATAGGAAAAATATGGAGAAACGGTAACGTGTGTTATCCTATTTTACTGATAGAACCATAATTTCTTTTACATTAAAATTTTCATGCTAATGTTTTTTACATGACATCTCAACACATGTTCCACTCTAGCTGTGTTTCCATTGATCATTGCAGTTGTGCAGTTTGACATTTGGAAAATACATTTTTTAAATGGAAGCATACCAATTTAAAAAAAACTTTGTCGATATACATTTTTTTGGCTGTATCAAAATGAGTTTATTTCACAAAACTTCAATGGAAACACTTTTTTTGCATCACACGAGTCACATGACCAACAACCGGATGTTGCCACTGGTGCAAACCACGACGAAGATGACAGGAAGTGGTAGGATGATGATGGCATGGCATGTTTTTTAGTGACTCATTGAGAGAACAAACTTACTCACGTGTGATTTTAACTGTTTCTTAATAGAATAAACTCAACTACATTACATTTGTAATGGAAACGCCGCTACTGCGAGTGAAACATCCAGCTTACCCCGACTCGGCAATGATCTCTGGAGCCACGTATGTTGGGGTTCCACATACAGTGAACAGCGGCCCCTCCACTACTGTGGCCAAGCCAAAGTCTCCGAGTTTCAGCGACTTGAAGCCATCTGGATCCTCAAACACCTAAAAGATAACACCCAGTTGTAAGAAAAAAATATATATATATATATTTGTTGTATTTTTTTAGAGATTGTGTAATACCAGCAGGTTCTCAGGTTTAATGTCTCTGTGGACGATGTTGATGCTGTGCAGATACAGCAGTGCTGCAGCCAGGTTGTACACCATGGTGCTGGCATCTTTCTCTGTGTACTTGGCTGAGGACATGATGGCATCAAACAGATCCCCTCCCTGGGAGGAATTTAAAGAGAAACGTTACAAATCCAAACATACGCAAAACCAGATGTTGGCCTAATTTATACCTCTGACAGACCTTAACCAACTCCATAACGAGACACAGCTCAGAGGGCGTGTCCACCTCCTCGATCAGCATGATGATGTTTGGGTGTTTCACTCTGCGCAGCACAGCAACTTCATTCTCTATGAGGTGTTCCTGCAGCAGATTGTACATGTGAATGTAGAAAAGCATTTCTTACAGATTTAGTCTTTTTTTTGTTGTTATTGTTCCTTTTTTTGTCGCAGTTAAGTTTTTTTGAGACGAATAAACTAACAAACCTGGGCCTGTGTTTAAGGAAGTAAAAAGTCCTAAACCAGATAATTAGTTGTGCCAGTTTTGGCATTAGTTAATACGTTTCCATTGACCATACAGTTGCACAAATTGTAATTATAAAACCAAATTTAAAGAGAAACGTAAGAGAAATCCTAGCAAAAAAAAAAAATTTTTTGCTAGGATGAGATGTTTTTTTTTTTTCTGTATTAGTATATTTTGAAAAACTGCAATGGAAACACTTATTTCACATCACAAGTCACGTGCTCAATGACCAGATGTTACCACTGACGAAGAGAAAAAGAAAACAGGAAGTAGTAGGAGGATGAGGGCACTACATGTTTTTTAACGACTTATTGCATTAACAAACTTATTCACATGTGAATTTAATTGCATTTCTTATTTAGTAGAAAAAGCGCCTTGCAAAATTGTGTTTTCTCAGCAAAATATCAACTAAGTTCTGCACACATTTGTAATGGAAACACAGCTGATGATACCTGGGAATTAGCCTTTTATGTCACAAATACTTTCTGCCAGCAATGTACACTTCTCAAGCTAAATCTTTATTGCAGTAAGCAGACCAGATCACTTGGTGTGTGTCATATGTGTGTCAGTCAGTGTTTGCTCATGAGAGAACATGCCCTGTAAGAATCAAAGATCCTCATGAGATACAATTGTACCTGTCGGTGTTAATAACGCAGACATGAACACAAACATATGGCAACTCTAGGGGTGTGTGTGTGTGTGTGTGTCATTCTGGGACATATAAAAACTAAATTAAAGGAAGATAATAAAAACAGTTCAGAAGAAAAACCTTTCCACTGCATTTGACTTTGTTGATGATCTTGAGAGCAAACTCTTTCCCCGTGGATCTGAACAGAAACAGAGCAATAAGAGGGAACATTAAAAACGGCACTAAAGCAACCATAAAATGTGTAATTCAAAAGATAGCATCATTAAAATGTGTGGTGCAGAAACAGACAGACTCAGCAGGAATCAAATACGTCAGTAATGATCCAAGACGGATCCCAAACACCCCAACCAACATGAAAAAGTTTCAGCAATGTCTGTTTTAACAAAACTGCAGCGTTTCAGCAGTTTTGCATGTTTTGGAAGTTTGTTCCAGATTAGAACATAAGAAAAACTCAACTGATTCTAGGTCTGAAATAATGACATTACAGTGCATGGAGTGAGTAGTGAGGAGGAACTTGGTCCAAATTAAAATGTATTGAACCACTGGTTCAGCAAAAACACACCGAATGTAATGAAAATTATTTTAAATAAGTGTTTTAACCTCTTAGTCTGCATGCTAATTCTGAATGAACAAGCTGTCATTCTATGGCTAGTAGAAAGACAATTGGACATCATAGTGGCCAATAGTAGCTCGTGTTTTTGTCCACCGTGTGATGCTGGAGTTGATTCCCTGCTGACAAATGTACATTTAACACTTCCAGCGTTATCCTCTTACCTCTCCATACACTCTTTAACCACAGCGAAGTTCCCATCCCCAATCACCTTGCCAACAATGTATTTTTCCAAGACACTGGAGGGTGCTGGGTACTGGTTTCCATTAACTGAAAAGTGGAGGCAAATATTAGTTTAGCATCAATATGCATTTAGTTCTGCCAAAAAAACAAAACAAACAACTATTCCAGATTAATCAATTTGATGATTTACCTTCTGGACTCTCTGTTTTCTCTAGGTGATCATTTATGGAGTCATTTCCATTCACATTTGGGGAGGATGTTTGAAATGACTGTGGTAGCTGTAGGGCACAACAACCAGAGTACTGAGACTGATCAGTATTTACAGAAGGAAAATATTTAAAAAGTATAGAGTTGAATAAAATTAGAACTATTTTAGCAGCTGAAAATCCTCTACCAGTTGTTGCCTTAATGTCAGAGACAAATCTGGAGACTTGTTTTATTAATTTTGTAAAAGAAAATAAATATGTATTTAATAAAATGAATGATCCCTTCTAAATAAATGGAGACATAAGGCTTTTTCTTCAACAAGGTGAGGTTAGAGTCATCATGTAAAGATAAATTCATGTAATTTTTATTGTAAGCCATTAAAAATTCAGCCAAATCTGAAATGCTGGAGCAAATCCTCTCCAATTCAATCTTTCACATTAAAGCATCACAGTAATTAATCCCATTAACTGTGTCAATGCCACAATGCACAGCAGTATTAGCATGCTTACTGTTAAACTTCTAAAACCAGGCAACCAATTTTTGTATTATATCTACAATTAGTAACACCATAATGTATGTTACTACAATGAATTGTTTTAATTTTTAGTCATAACAGCAGGAATCCAGGAAGTGTTAAATGCAAATTCAAAGCATGCTTTAATTGTGAGGCCCATAAAAAAGCTGTTTTTCTCTTATCAATATTTTCATCCATGTCAACCAGTGAAGGTGAATCAGTGAAAGCTAGTGCTCTGTGGTATTCTCATAGCGTTCATATGCTTCCTCATTCACTTTATTCTCTTATCAGAAATCTTCAGTTATCAGTACATCACAAAAACTCATTAGCCAACACATTCATTTGGAATGATGCATCTTTGACAAAGAAACAGAGAAACTGCAGAGCATATTCGCCTGGTGGCTTCATCATTCTGAAAATGTTATGAAAGCTTACATAAAGTGTAACTTTTATGTAAAAAAAAAAAAAAAAAAAAAAAAAAAAGGATTTTACATATTTGTTAAAATTATCATTATGTCATGACAGTATCAGACAATCTGTGGGAAAAGAAAAAAAAATCAAGTTCCTATGCCTTTTCCCAGTGCTCCCACTGGAGAAGCACACCACTCAGTCAGAAACAACCAGTCAGAGCCAGGAGCCAGGAAGGTGTGTGACTGCTGTTAATCACACTCGTGCTCACCACATTACTTTGCTCTTTGCTAAGCTGCACCTGGTTCACCACAACATAGCCTGCTGCGAATGCTAAGGCTAGTTAGCATTGCCACTAATGATGATGGCTTAACGGTTTTCCTGCAATGGTAAGTTGATTTTCCACCGTTAACACATTGAGTGGCGTACAAGAGGTTGGTTGACAGCGCTAAGCCCCTCCTCCTGACTCTGACTGGTTGTTTTTGACAGGGAACGGTGCATTTCTTAACACTGTAATTAATAGTAGCTCAGGGAGGAGGTGGAGAAGCTTGATTTTTCTTTTCACTGATTATATGTCTCATACTATACTGTCACTACATGGTTAAAAAAAATATCATCTCAAATTCTGGCAAAAATACGTGACAGAGCAGCAACGCGCCCTGTTCCATCCTGTTCTGCATGTGTAGGACGTGTCCCTGGCTCAACACACCAGATTTAAACAAATGACTGCTTTGGTGAGTTTGACTCCTTTAATTAAAACATAATTTTCTATGGGGAAAAATATGTCCCTTTAAAAAGCACAAGTTCTAATCTTTTTTAATTATTTGTACATTTCTCCAGATGAGAATGATCTAGGCATACGTCTTTTGAGGCCACTTGGCTTAAAAAAACAACCAGTGAGTTACCATCTGTGTGAGAGTTAATTAATAGACTGAGTTAAAACACAATATGATCAATCTAAAGGATGGGGTGTTTTGGTTCTACTGCTACTGTCTATCGTACCTTTAAATGGAGGATGGTTCGTGGAGTCGGGCTGGTGGGAGATGGAGTGGGGGATTTAGTGGACCTGTGAGCTGAGACACCGTTTACTGTAGAAAGGTCATACAAAGGAGGCAAAAGGTCAAAGTACAAAATTTACTTTCCAAGGCAAGGAGCATACTTTTGAAACTTTACTTCAGTAGGTACAAATACAGAAACATTGTTACAGCAATGTATCTGAAAACTGTAGAGAAATGTTTAGACATATGATCCTTTGATAGACCTCAAAAACACAGTTTGCTTTGCTACAGTTGATACCAGACTTTTACATACACTGAAGAAAAATACAAACGGCGTCTTTTTATTCTGTGTATGTAAATATCTGGTTTCATCTGCACAGCTACTCAAAGAATAAATTGAAATGTTTGAAGCATTACCCTGGGACTTGATTGAAGACAAACTGGAGTGATGAATGGGTTTCCTTGCTACAGTCAGTATAACAAAAACATAAACAGTGAAATGTGTTTAATTAAACTCAGAGTAGTGTATAAATGAATACATAAATACAGTCCAAGCATGGCTTGGAAATGCTTTTTTTTTTTTTTTGATTTCTAGGGGGTGCTGTGAAGGCTTTAGGCCACGCCCACTGTATATTGGGGCACATTCCTATTGAGGGCTGGATTGGGATTGACCAGAGTGATGCAACTGTTTTTGAATTTAATAAAATTTTCAAAATTGAGCATGTTATATTTTTCCAAAATATGACACTGATGGTATGACAGAGGCTTTTGATCAAGGATTTTTATCGACTTTTTGAATAACATTTCTATTGGTTTTAATAATGTGTCTCCAGTGAGTGACCAGGTTGTGATGCAGTAATCTGTGTGTGAAAATACCATTGAGTGTAGAAACATTTTAGCTGAATTAATTGTCATTGATGGTCTGATTTGTTTAAAGTTATATAGATTAAATTTAATTGTGTTTGCTGTGAGTTTAATGTGTGTAATATGTCAGAGAGCATGTGATGATATGATTTGACCATTGAGCTTTTGCTGATCGGGTCTAAAACTGCCTTTACTGAGTCTATGTGGCTAAATGTGTTAATCTATTTTCAAACATAGAATATCTTGCTTTGCAAAAGAGTATCACTCAAGAAGGGCTCTTATTTTCTTAAAGTTTTTTTAGTCAAACTATCACAATCAATTTTGGAAATATGTTCTAAAACAAAAAATCTAAGTGTTTCTCACCAGACCCTGGGGACTTGCTGCGTCGTGAAGGTCTGGGGCTCTTACCGGCCCAGTTTGGAGTAGTAGATCGACTGTAGGATGGTTTTAGGACTTTGCATTCTAAGGAAGCAAAGGTTGCAGATCAAATACTCAATGTGGCATTAATCGTAGGGCAGAAATATATTTTATGTGTGCTGAAACATTATGGATGCTTGATGCAAGACTATCATTCCTGAAGAAACTTTAACAATCTGTGCTGAACAATGTTTACTCCTGAAAAGTCGAGAACACATAGACACTACACACAAGAATTTAAAGCATTTTGAATAAAACTTTTAACTTCGGGGATGATGGTGTCAAAGTTAGTAGGAGTTTGTCCTGCAATCGGCGGGTTGCCGGCTCAATGCCCACTCCATCCGCTGTCTTTGGGCAAGACACTTCCTGGCAGCTGGTGCATGGCAGTCTGAGACTGCACCAGGGCAGCTGTGTGAATTGGTGAATGACTGAATACAGTGTGAAGTGCTTTGATTTCCTCTGGGCTTGATAAAGCGCTGCACAAGTACATTCCATTTACCACTGAAAGGTTGCAGGTAAGCTTTTTTTTTTTTTTTATCTTTAGCTGTTTCAGTTTGGTAGTTGGTAAATGGTTGGCACTTAAAGAGTGCTTTATGAAGTCTGAGTACTCCAAGGCACTTGAAACTTCAGTCATTAATACACACATTTACAGCTATAACATTGTAGCTTACTACTAGAGAGCTACCAGGTGCACAATGACATAAAACAGGGTGCTATTCAATTGGGGCCACCATTTGTGGCCACTAAAAGCAGGCAAGCGTGACGTGTATTCCCAAGGACACAACAGCAAAGTGACTGAGACGGACAAAGCAGGGGTTCAAAAAGGTAACCCACCGGTTACAAACTCCCTATTTCTAAGTTTTATTTGTCTTGCTACACTGTTCAGCCTGCAAAGCTCTTCTAATTATTGTATATATGAAAACACACCCAACCCCTTCCAATGTACATGTAAATTGACAAAATAAACTTCTCAGCTATATAAAATATTTCAGCACTTTCGTTAAGTAATAGAGCTTGGCCAGTGTAGACATAGACTTACTTTGTCATTACACAAAGATATGACAGTGGCTGCATTTCTATTACAATCATGCGCAAAACTGTCAATATTCCGCTAACGTTGGAAAAACACAATTGCTGTTTTTCCATTAAATAAGAAACGCAATAAAAATCACAAGTTGATTCATGCGATAAGTCATTGAAAAACATGCCATGTTTCGACTCTCCAACTACTTCCTGTCATCATCTTCTTTGTGGTTTTCACCAGTAGTAAAATTTGGTTGTTGTTCATGTGACTCATTTGATGCGAAAAAAAGAGTTTCCATTGCAGTTTTGCAAAAGGAGCCAAGTTCAATACAGCCAAATATCCACCTCATCCTAGTATCAAAACATTTCATTGAAAAACTTTTTTTTTTTAATTGGCATGTTTCCATTATGTGAATTTCTTTTAGAAATGTCAAATTGTGCAGTAATATGGTCCATGGAAATGCAGCTACTGACATAGACAACAAAATGTTGTACACAGAAAAAGAAAAAAAACATGTGACCATATATACACATACACAAGTGTTACTGGTGCAGGTGAAAAAACAAGAATATTACACAAATAAAATATTGCTAGAAATATTTTGAAATAGAATAGAAGTCTCTTTAGCTTAAGGAAGGAGCACTGTCTTTTTTGTCTTTAAACATAAATCTTGTAAGTGGAGCAAAGGAGTGTAAGTGGGTCGAAAGCTGCAAAGTGTCTGAGTTTTGTTAGTTGACCTGAGTAGCAGTTTCACATCGTGATGTGCCTCCTGACTGTATGCTAAGCTGACCAAATATAATGATTAGACAGGATGTCACTGCTGCAGACAGCAGTAATAGTAAACTCCCTTTTCCTTCCCTGGAGCTGATTTCATCTCGACTGAAGGACACTATGGCTAAACCAGGTCACATCCTCCCTGTGTTCTGAGACTTTGAGTCAACTCTCTAGCACTAATGTCAATTAAACACACTGGTACTAGCAAGCATACAAAATTCTCAAATTTGGAAAAACATGGATCAGAAATCAGAAATGGATGCATTTTTAAAAAAGGCAATTGAATTAGAAAATACACAAACTACATATTGCTTAAATGAAAAGAAGGCTACAGAAGCCAGAGCCTGGATTAAGAGAGAACTAAAGGTAACAAAATACAAGAAGTGCATTCAAAAATTTAGAGGTCACTTTAAGTTCACCTGTAAATTGTAGTGCTTTTTAAAGTTCACTCAAGTTTCGCTTGAAAGCCAAAAATGCCTTTGTGTAAGTAGTGCATGTTAAGAGGACGTACCAGTCATCAGGGCTGTGGAGGCCTTACCGCTATGCTCCAACACAAAGTCGTCCTGGGCATAGCGGTACTTCTCTGGACCACATGCTATGAACACATCATCATCCCCGAAAAAGTCTTTCAGGCAGGTAATCTGGTAGGAAGGAAACAATGTTTAAGATTAATATGAGTAATGATTAATTAAAAGCTGTTTGAAAATGTCGGGCTTTATAATATAATGTAGAATAATTTAAGTAAATCTGAAATTTGTTAGTGGAAATATAGTGGAGAAAACACTTGTCAAAAATCTTAAACTTTTAGATGTACTTCTACAAGAGCCAGGAGGAAGGACTTAGTGCTGTCAATAAACTCCGTTTACATGATGCTCAATGTGCTAGTGGTGAAAAATCAACTTACTTTTATAGGAAAACTGATAATCTGCTGTCATCTGTGGCTATTCTAACTACCTTTGTCATGGCATATACGAGAGTGATTGACAGTGTTAAGACCCTCCTCCTAGCTCTGATTGGTTGTTTCATTTCATTGTTTGAAAGCAGGGGAGCTCAATTCTTTCAAATGGTCTGTCTCATACCATGCTATTATGACATAATGACAGTTTTAACAAAACTCTAATAAAAAAAAGTTACATAGTGTACCTTTAAGTGTGCAATTCCCCAAACCACAAGTGTAACACAATCAAGCCAACTTCAAAGTCTGAGCTGCAACTTATCTCAATTTGTCTTTATACTGTTTCAAGCTGTGATCATGAGTTTCTCTGCTCAACCAAACAGTTGATATTTTTTTTACACCAACCACACACACACCCTCTATTTAGAAGCTAAACTTACATAATAAAACTATACTCTGGCACACACATACAGAAATTATCCCTTTGTAGCTGTAGGTGGACAAGGAGGAAGACAAACGAGAAGATCCCTTGATTATCCCACTTCCCACCTTGCATTTGAACACCCTCATGCTGACAGTCTTATCCTGTGTGTGTGAACACATATCTGTGGGCAGATGGATTCTTAAAGGGGGACATGGCGTAGGAGGGGAGTGTGGGTTTGACTTTTCAGGATGACTACTACATGAGATGGTGGCTCAGGAAAGCTTAATGACTGCAGTAAAGCATAAGGAGGCAGGATGAAGACAAAATACTGCAGACGAATAAGGTGCTATGTAATTGAATCAAATGAGCTAAAATGTTAACTTTTAGTGGGTTCATGTTTATATCCAGTCTCTTTAATAGCAAAGGCAAAGTCTTTGCATGGCAACACATGCAAAGTTACAGTCTAAGCAAGGGAGAGCCGAAGTCTGTAATTAGCTGCTGCAGAGGGTTTGGTTTTACAAAGCACAAGTGCATCACATTCTTTACATGAGCTCTTATGCTGGAATTTGACAGCTGAATGCTGCACCGTTCTGCTGGGTGTTGGAAACACCATACCAAGAGCCCAAAGAGTTTGTCACACACGTGTCAAAAATAAACCCGTCCATGGAGATTCTTGGACATTGTCAAGATCAGATTAATACAAAGTGCTGAATCAGAAGGATGGTGAACTGTTTTTCTTGAACCAATTACATCAATCACGTCATTTCATATTAGTTCAAATATCTAATGAGGCCTAAAGAGCCTGAAATTCTTACTGTGTTTAGGCATGACAGTAAGACGAGACCTGGGTGATTCGATCACTAGAGGTACAGAAAAAAATACATTTCATAGAAAATCACAATTCCAAGTGCTGGACATTCTGAATCGATTCCAAATGCTCAAAATCGATTTGTCTGTTGTTTGTTTTTTTTGTAAAATTATACTTTTAATAATTCTTTGGATTTTTTTTTTATTTAAGAAAAAAAACAGGGAGTTCAAATAACCAAGTACTGGTAATTTAAGCTCCAAAATTTTACGCACAAACCTATTTTTGTTTAAATATTTGATTAAATTTGATACAGTACAGGGCCTTATGGAATCATTTTAAATTCTCTATTTGTTTACACACTGTCTTTTTCTCTTGCCAGTCACATAAAAATATATTTGTGTCATCTACAAATAATGCACTTGTCATATAAAACTTTACACAAATAACAAAAAACTTCAGGCCGAGCACTGATCCTTGGGGAACACCACAAGCAACGCCCAAACATTTAGAGCCGATTTCTCCCTAAAGTAGCTAAAGTCATCGTGAGTGTCCACCAGGACACTTCATGCTTCCTTATGCTGGCAAGCTTTTACTGTGATGCAGATTTAATTTTGGTAATTGCCCACTGAAAAAGTAGCAATGCTTTCTTTACTGACCTTTGTTTCACTGTGCTTTATAGGCCAGAAAAATTTCCTGACCTAAACTACAATGCGAATATATGGGCTGTCAACACAAATATGGGAGGTAGCAGAGATGCCAATGTAGATGATTTTAAAACCCCTTACTAGATCCACACTGGCTTCCCCAGCAGCTCAGCATACCCACAGCCTCACTGCATCCACGCAATAATGGATCGCAGAAAAAAAACCTACACGCTACAGTGCACTGACATACTTTTCAGTAGGCTGATATTTCTGGATCAAAAATCATTTTATTCACTGGCTAAAAGCCATTATGAGCCACATTACCAAGAAAAAAAACTTCAAGTATATAATCCCGGTGAAATGAGTTTGAGTTAACTTTTCAAATTGAATCATTATCGTGAGACGATAAGCCATGCTACTGAGTTGAACCTGTATTTAGACGTTGGAGGATTTTTTCAGCAGCTGCTAGGGAAGCACATATTAACCAGAGGAGGAAAGGATTCATTTGGCGACATTACCTGCTTGCCTTCCAAAGTGTAAAGTCTTCTCACAGCTCCGGAGTCCAACTTGATGGCGTCAGTAATATCCGTGAGCACCTGTTCAAAGGAGTGCGCCGTTTTCTTATTGAGGAGAATCCGCACCGCTTTGCGAGGCCTGACGCCACTGCGAATCACCGTGACAAGTTTGGGTCTGATGAATTCCTTGGACTCCCGCTGTAGTTCGCTCTTTAACTGGTTGAGGGATGTGAGGGAGCGCGATGTACCCGTCTTGCTGCCCACTGTCCAGTTGGGATTGACATTCTTGGTGTAATCTACGCATCGAAATGGCTCGTTGGAGGCGCACACGTAGCTCTCACCTGGGAAAAAAAAACTGTAATTTTACACAATCAATACATGGAGTTTGCAGATATGTGTACTTATTGCCATGCAATAGTACAAGATCTGTGGAACATCATCATAACCACATTCAAGCAAATCCAAAATACCAAAGTAATTTTGTTGTTTTTCAAGTAGGTTGCCAATCTTAATTGTTGTATCTTTACTTAAAATGTTTTATTATGATCTTGTTTGCCTGAAATATGTTTTCTTTAACCAATTATATTGGGTTTTAATTATATTGTTTGATAAATTATATCTAATGCAGAATTTGTGTCTGCCATTGGCAATGCTTTCAGTTCCAACCAAGATTTTTTGACCCCAAATTTACAAAGTCTACTCTCTAGCCATGTTGTCGTTATATCCTTGTGGTGGCATATAATTTGAATACCATATTGTACAGTAGTGCAAGATTACGGTTAACTAAGCTAGTCTAGTAGCAAGCAGATTATCTTAGTCATTTGGATTAGGAGTAAAGTTCACCAAATCATTCAATAAGCTACAACAGCCAAATGTATTTAGTGTTTAACAATAACAAATTTTCCAAATGTATTTCACATGCATACAGCTAATTGCTTAACTATACCAGTCTTGTCTAAAACCTAACAATCCATGGATTGCTATGCTTATGTTATGTTAACTTTCTTCAGCTAATTAGAAACAAAACTAAACTATTTATTTTTGGAACAAAAGAGGAATAACCAAGAATCAGCACAGATTCAGCAATTATAGATACAGTATGTGTAATTGCTGGATGCTACGGATCAGGACAGAAATCTGAAAAGTGACCTGAACACTTAGAAACGCATGAAGACAATTACAAAGCCAGCCTTCTGTCCACAAAGAACATTTGTGGAATTAAAGGGCTAAAGTCCCAGCAAGCTGTAGAGAAACTCATCCATGCGTTTAACTTCAGTCACATTGGTTCCTGCAGCAGTGTCTTCACAGCTCTGCCTAAAATCTCTGCTCCAGCTGATCCAGAACACTGCTGCTTGTGTTCTCTCTAAAACTAGTAAAATAGAGCATGTCACCCCAGTTCTAAAGAAGACCAACACCAACAAATGGGCCACACCAGATGAAAACTACAAAAGCTCTTTCTAAAACCAGTTCAGTATTTGTTATACTTCCAGCATATTTTACAAGCAAAGCAGTTAAATGTTAAGTGTTTCATTTAGAAATCCTGCCCAGTCATAAGGGGCACACAGGGGAATGATGCTTGATTGGGTTTGCGCACTAAAGTCCAATCTGGCTCTATTCAGTGAGGCCAGAGTGTTGGGCTGCACACTAATGTGTCCCAAGGCTGAGTAAACAAAGGAAAGGTGTAGTTTTTATTACTCAAACTGAAACAAAAATTGCTTTAAAAAAAAATAAATAAATAAATAAAAAAAAATCAAGATTAAGCTTAAGAAACAGCTGCCGGCATCCTAAATAACTTTAGCTCTACATATGCCAAACTACTGTCATTTTAGTATGTAGATCATGAGCTGGCCTAAATCCTTCACAATGTCTCTGGGGAACTGGTACAGGAAATGAGTGCAGCCCAGAGACTCAGAAGTTAGGAGGAGGTGAAATAAAAATAAACCAGTATACAATAATAACTCCAGTAAGAGGTCAGTGAATCCTGAGGTATCATCAAGCAGTAACCCTTTTTCTTCCGTTCCAATGGACTATAGCAGGGGTGGGCACTCCTGGTCCTCGAGGGCCGGTGTCCTGCAACTTTTAGATGTATTTCTACTTCAACACACCTGAG
>CAEFZY010069246.1:0-10013 GCA_903066815.1 Brachyrhaphis roseni
TTTTGATGGTGCCAGTGGTTAATACTCTTAAGCATCAGAGACCTAACGAAGCTTTCAATGTTTTCTGGGGGTTTTTTGTCTGACAGTCTGAAGACCACCCTGAAGAAGCGTCTGTCCGGTGACGTGGTGAACCTGTCAGGAATCCCGCTGTCCGGACGCGACGTCCACCGCGTGGCCTTCTACCTGCAGACCTGCAGCGAGGCAGTGTCGGCTGTGGACCTGAGCTTCACCGAGCTGCAGGACGAGAGCTTGCGTCTGCTGCTGCCCTTCCTCGGCTGCCTGCCCAAACTGACCACGCTGGCCGTTAACGGCAACCGCCTCACAGCCGCCATACTAAAAGACCTGACGGAGACGGTGAAGGACCCCAGAAAGTTCCCCAGTCTGGCCTGGATCGACATGGGCAACAACGTGGACATCTTCACCGTCCCGCAGCCGCTCCTCGTGGCCCTGCGGCGCCGCTTTGGTTTGCGCAGCAGCCTGCCCACCATCTATGAGTACAGCGAGGGACAGGTGTTTGGTAGCTACAACCCAAACATGGAGACGTCTGTGGAGGAACCCAGTCTGTATGAGGAGGGGGATGTAGAGGAAGACGATAGAGTGGAGGAGGAGGAAGAAGAGGAGGACAGACTGGAGCTTCGAGCCTGGGGCTTCAGAGAGGAAAACATGTCAAAGAATGTGCCGCTCCACTTCTGTGGGAGGTGATCGCCCAGGGCAGCTTTCTTTTAGACTGGCAGCCTCTTGTATCCTCAAGTCTAGCCTGCTCTGCTAGAGTGGCAGGAGATGCTGACGTTGACCCACACGTTTCTGAAAATAACTTTAAAATGAGTAACCATGTTGTGTGTCCCTGTGGACGCGCTGAACACTGCAGACAGCTCTGTGCTTTTACAGTCAGTAAGAATAAATTTGTACACTGATTTAATCTTTATTTATTCAGGGAGGTTTAACTGAACAGGCTTATTGTTTTCCAGTGCAGCATGATCGTAAAACTGGGAGATTTCCTTTAAAGACTCTCCCAGTTTTCCAAAACTGTCCACTGGAGCCGCTTGGGAATTAAGTGCCTTAAACATGGGCACATCAGGAGGAGATGCTGAAGAAGACAGGATCATTACATGGCTTTTTACTTTATGTAGGGCTAAAGTTGCTGGAATCAAGGATAAATATAAACCTGGCGCTGTAAATATATTACAACAACTTTCCAACTAAAAGCTCCTTTATTTATTTATTTATTTCCCGTTTCAGCAAATGCAGAAAGAGGGCAAAGGTTGCTTAGAAATGTACAGTAATTGTAATACCTCAAAACAATGCATTTTCATCTGCAGATAACAAAACTCTAAAAAGAATAGAATAGAATAGAATAGAATAGAAAATGTAGACTTTTGAAATGAAATTGGGGAAGACAATATAAGAAATAAGAATTAAAAGAAAGAAAGGCTGAAGATAAACATGGATTTTCTGCATAAATACATACTTAAAAATTACCAACAGAATCCATAATACCATAAAAACCAGACGTAAATGAAATGCATATAAAAAAATAAGTAGATAAACAAGAACATGTAAAACTGCTACCATATTTAACTAGACATTTATAATTTTTTTTAAAATGTTGCCATCCCATACTTTACATGTGACTCCTCAAAGTCAACTTTATTGTCAATTTGCTACATTTGCTAGATTTGCAGCTAATTTGAGAATTTGATCCTGATAAACACGCAATAAGCAACATCTAAAGAAAAGCACCATAACAACAAACAGTAACATTAAAACAGCTGAAATCTATTCAGCTTGTTTCCAAAAATTGTCTACAATGAATCAATTGTTTGTTAAAAATCCCCCAAAAATGAATGTTTAGCTTCTCGTAATGCCATGAAACTTCCTGGAGATTCTTCTGATGCCTCGGATATTTTTCAACTTGACTTCATTCCAGATAGTAACAAATTAACACAAAGCAAATCTTTTGAAACAAGATCACACGCTGATGGTGTTTGGCAGAGACTTTTTTGCTATTAAATGGAGCGAACTGTAGATCTGTGACAGAGACTTCTCTCCCAGCACAGGGCGGAGGAAGGATACCAGAATATTTTTGTATTGTTTAGAGGTGGCGAGAAGCAAAGCAAAACTTTTTCGTTTTACGTAATGTCTAAGGAAGCTGTGATCTCTGTTAATCAGATCAGGAGAGGCTTGCAAAAGAAACAACAGCGTCAACAATTATTATATTTTAATGGTTGTAGGGCCATTTTTATAAAAGTTTAATGGCCACAAGTCCTAAAACTGTATTTGGCAAAATATGCAGGCAGAGAGTCACCTCATTAATATTAAACCCAATGTAAAACATGATTTCTCACCCACGGGGTGATGGACTCGTCGGAATAACAATTGGTGCTGAGCTGCGCAGAGAGAACAGAGACGAGGCTTCAGGGAAAAGGAACATGAACGTCCTCAAGTCATCCAGATAGATCTAGAAGATGTAGATTATTTCTGAAGATGACTCTGAATGTGAACTTTGCATGGAGTCAAAGGTGTCGGATGCAAAGTAGTTGCGTTTTAACTTTATTTTTAGCAAATGAACATAATGGAGCGCAGATTAGTGAGAAGTATTTATGTTTTAACATTTCAGTAAGTTTCATTTAACTTGCATTCTTTAACATCCATTCTGCTGTCCCCTGTTAGTGAGGCAATAATGCATTTGAACAGTATTTTGCGTTGGCTCATGTGATTTTCACCATGACTCATTAAGAGGAAGATACTTTTGTTTCCATTTTTTCCCGAAAATAGGATTCATTTGTCGTACTTCAATGAACGATGCATCTGTAGCTGCTGCTAAGTGTCTTTACAGAGAAAAGCCATGTCCTGATACACACACTCAGACCTCACACACAGTGTTTGGGTGTGAGCCGCTGATGAACTGATTACTGCCTCTGTCAGGCCTCGTTATCCCCCTTCTGTCACAGATGGTGTGCAGAGCTTCGATTTTTTATTTTTTTTTTTTCTTAGAAAATAGGACTGGCCCCAGATAATTTTGGCCAGTGATGATTTCTGAACGTCTCTATTTATGAATTTGACTGAGAGGAACAAGAACGATCCCCGTTTTTTTAGGATTTAGTCACCATGTACAAGGAGACCACAACAAGAAGCTCAGCTTTTTCTGTTGTTGTACAGGAAGCTCTTTGTTGTAGCATGAAAACAAGCTTTCTTTTTTGACTGCAGCTTTTTTATTGATGTTACTGTTTTGTGTTGTTTTTAAGCAGATAGGTGTGACTTGGAGTAGAGAGAATTTCTTCAAGCGAACTAGTTTTTCAGTAAATTTGAGCATTTGGAGGTAAGTTAAAGACAAAAATTGAAGCTTGTGAATGTAGCTCCACATTTGCCCGCTCCATGTCCTGCCTGCAAACAATGTGGCAGGGTTTGTTTTATTTCCTGCTTATTATTTTGTGAAAATCTGCTTCCTTGTCTTCTGTAAACAGAACGGCAGATTTGTGTGCTTGCATAAGTTTCTGTGAGAAGGTAATTAGAGTGTGTGTCTGTTTATGTTGTGGACACACAGAGTAAATTGCTACCTTTGATCATAGAAATGAAATGTTTGCTCATTTGCACTTTTAAGAACGACTTGGTCCCTGTATGCATAATTTGTTTTTGTTTTGTTTTTTATTGTGACTCACTGGCACAAAAACAAGCACCTCAGTTGTGTGTCCTAAGAAAACAGATTTTTTTTCTCAACTTCTTTGGTTTGTAAGTTAAATCTTCAACCTTTTTAGTAATGTTGGTGTTGTGATAAAATCATTTGTGAATCTGCTCGGTCTTGGTTTTTGCTGTTCTGGTTCATTTCTAAGGTGGAAATAGTGTTTGCCTGCAGCTGCTTAAAATAAAAAGTGATTTCAATAAGATAAGCATCTTTATTGACTCTGTTTTATTTTTATTTTTTTCATCATGTCTGAAATAATAAAAAATATTCCTCGAAGTTATAACACTATAAAATTTAGCCTCATCCCAAAGTTTAAAACTGAAACTCAACGAAAATCCATTTCTTTTGTGCTTTGTGATATGAATAAATGATTTTTACTGGAACACAAACAGCTATAAAATTGGATTAGCTGTTTCAGTGCCAAGTTTTCTTTTTTCCAAGCAGGAAATGTGAGTATGTGACGGCCACATCAATCTGGGATGTTTTGCTAACCCTAACATTCAGTTTTTGACATGTAACCTAAACTCGGCTGCAACTGGATTTTTTTCTATGTAATAATTGAAACTCTAGTACTGGAGACATGATCTGTTTTAATTTTCAACTTTTAGAACATAAATAAACACATTACCTTACTTAGCAGCTTCATAAACCTCCATAAAGCTGACTATACAGATGATATTTATGTACTAACCGCTGCTGACGCTATCATTTCTTCCAGACAAGGCTTTTGAATTTTGATGAAATTAGATATGAGAGTTAAATACAGTGCATTTCTAAAGCACCAACAGTAAATTTCACCTCAAGGTACTTTACTAATGGGTTCTATTGATTTTTCCACCACTTTGCTTGTTTGGTATGCACATAAAATGTCTCCTTCAAACCAGCTGTGGACAATATGTTATGTAATAACATAATTTACTGTAAAAGTATTTGAACTCCTGAACTTTTTTACACGTTATCACTTTACATTTAACGTCATAGCACTTCATCTGGGTTTATGTGATAGACCAACACAAGGTAGTGGACTCGAAAGAACTGAAATGTGAAAAATATGTCACACATTTGGATTCACCAGCCCTATTTTCTCAGATACCCCCAACATTCAGAGTCCAATTTAAGGGCCTTTTCATCTCAGTATGAATCCAGCTGCTCTGTGAAAGTTGTGAAGGAGATTTGTTGCAGAACGTTTGTGAACAAACAAATATTCCCACTAGTTCCTAGTGGGAATATCTTTGTAAACTTGAAATAAGTTAAACTACCTTAAAAGTAACTCTTTAGTAAACTATATGGCCTTGTTTTAAGTAAATAAATCCTTAATATTGATGAAAAAGTTCTAGTTCCATTGACAGATAAATTAACTTATAACATGGGAAAATGTCTTGTTAGAAGTTAAATAATCTGCCAATAGAACAAATACTTTTTCATCAATATTAAGGAATTATTTACTTAAAACAAGGCCCTATAGTTTACTAAAGAGTTACTTTTAAGGTAGTTTAACTTATTTCAAGTTTACAAAGACATTTGAACTAGAAACTAACTTAGACAACAGAGGCGCTTGTTTTAAGTCAATAATTCATTAATAATGATGGGAAAGTATCAGTTCTAAGGAAAATAATCTGCCAATGGAATAAGACATTTTGCCCATATTAAAAATTAAATCACACCTTGAACAATTTTGTGGTTTTTGCAGTTTATTAAAGGTCATGGGAGACTCTACAGGACTTTTCCCAAGAACCGAGGTCTTTCCTGGTCAGGTAACATTTCCACTATTAAATGCTCTTAGAAACAAACCCCTCTTCCCACATTGTGTGCATAAGATAGCATTGCTCCTTTTGCATTAATCACCGACTGTGGACAGTACCAAAAACCATGAAAGTGCATAGCGCTCATTCTTCTAAGACTCTTTGCAGAGGTTCTGATGGCTCAGCTTTCCATGTCAGCATCTAATACTGGTGTTGATGAGAGCAGCCTCTCTGCACGGGCCTGTCGAAGGGCTGAATAATGTCAACATCCTGCTGACTCGTAGCGACTCTGCTGGCGAGGGGGTTTCATGTTCGCAGGGGCAGAGCCCCAGGCATCCATCTGTGATCTCCATCCGTTCAAATAAAGGAAACAGCAGAGTCGGATAATGGAGGATCGTGTTCTGGTTTGTAGCCAACATTGAAATGCTTCATCATGTCTGTACGTTGTGTCAGACATAAACACTGTCTTGTTTACACAACTAGAGGATTTGTATGGTTTAAATAGAAATGATGATTACTGTTTGAGAATTGTCTAAGAAAAATGTATCAAGAATTTTGAGAAATAGTATCAAAATAGTAATAAAATACTTAATTAGATGGAAAACTTCAGTAATTTCAGTAGCCACTGTTGGTTAATGTGAGATTTTATATTTCCTTTTTCTTAGATTGTGTCTTAGAAGATTTAACAAAGCGCTTTCAGCTACAAAATCATTCCTCGAAGAGCGCTGCGTAACCTTTCAAAAATAAAATCATGATTAATTAGCCGGTTATTCCTCTGTGACTTATTAGATCAATGAATCTGGGGCATCAGTTTCTGTTCACCAATTACTTTTAGAGACTGCTATTAAGATTACAACAAGCTTCATCAAGATCCTCACGTAGGACTGTTGGCAACTTGGGAGAAAAAAATTACAAAATGTGGAATTCACAAACACAATTGCTCAGTTTTCAGCCTTAAAGTTAAACTCTGTACAGAAGTTTATCAAATAGGAAAAGAAAGATACTTTTTAAAATGTCGATTTGGCGATATAATTGGGATTACTAGACAAAAGAAATATATATTTTTTTGTTCTTTAGTTGATTGGCTGGTTGGACGGTCAGTACATTGGTTGTTGTAATTTCAAGTACTTGTTTACATGGTTTTTAGCACAGAATAAATTAATGACCAATTATTTCTTCTATATCAATGTCAAAATAAAATGTCATCAAGTCACACGATTAATGACAAGTTTTAGAGAACACACAAATATAGTGAAGGACTTTGTTTCTGCTAAATCAAGTAAAGGATTTTTTTTATTTAACCGTTTGATAAAATTTGTGGGTGAGATTAAAGCACCTGATTTTTAAACCAGCAGTGGAGCTCATTAGTCTGTGACCCGGTTCTGGTCAAGAACCAATAACAGGTCACAGGTTTGCACAGAATGTTCTGGCTTCCATGTAGGTAAGAAACGTTTTCAATCGTCTGAATTCTCCTTGCGTTTCATCCTGACACACATGCTCTTAGACTTGCACAGACAGATCAGTGGATAATGAACCAGAGAACAGTCTGATCCATTCATTGCCACTGTAGAAGTTTAACAATTATAAAGATCATGTTGTCATTTAGGATTAAACCTAGTGACGAAATTGCTGAAAACGACATAGATAAAATTGTTTTATTATTTCTGGATGGCATGAAAAACATGTTCATTCTTGAATAAATATATTTCATGTTCAACAAACTCTTCCAATGTGAGGTATTTTGTTTAATAAAATATGTTGGGGCTTAAGAATGTAACAATATATATTCTGACATATTATGTGATCCACTCCTGTTTCCAACTATTGATCCAAAAACCGCTTGTCCAAGGTTAGAAGGAAAACCCAGTCATCCCCGTCCCCTGCGGTTCTCTCCAGCTTTATCTGAGACTCCCAGGTGTTCCCAGGTCAGAAGGGATGTGTAGTTGCTCCAGTGAGTTGCCAGTCTGCCCCGGAGTCTCCTCAGAGGGTCAGATTACAGTGAAAGCTGTCTTCCTGGTAGGTTCAAATAGGGCTAGCTGTAGCTTGTTCAGTGTGGTTTTCACCACTGTTTCCTTTCCAAGCAGTCTTCCATGGTCTTTCCTGAGTCTTTCTTAGTCTGAACCAAAAGGAAGAGATGGCACAACTCATGGGCTCAAACTCTTCCAATGTGATAAAGTGACGATTTTGAGGTGGAGAATGTAAACCTGTGAATAATATACATAATATATATATTGAGATTATCCTAAATGTATCTGTCATTTCACATTTAGCCTAGTTATTTTCTATCCAGTCTATTGATTCTCATCTCCCTTCAGTGCTCCGTCTGGGATTTCTCACATGGAGCTTGATTTCATCCTGGTTAATTATCAAACATGAGGAGGAGTTGTGAACGAATTTTGGTCTGCCATGTTTGTAATTTGGGAATGGTACTCTTTGATTGAAGGAAAAAACAAACACATTTATCAAGGGAAACAATTAAGTTGTTTTGTCTTATGTTATTTTATTTCTATTTTATCATTTTATTATGACATTCTAAGTAAGTATATCCTAAGTTCATATGTCAGTAGAATTTTTTTATTCTTTTTTTATTTGACTTTAATGACATTAAGATGATTTGTGCTTTTATCTTGTCAGAACTATTTTCGATATCAATGTCAATAAAACATAATAATATGTTTCATTTATCTTAAGGGTTACTTTAAAGTGTTGTCTCATAATTACTATGTTATTAAAGCTTGTCAGAGGCTGTTGGAATGTTTTTCTCTTGATTTAATTTCTAAACTGGACGTTTGAAGAAGCATATTTTGATTCAACACTAGAATTTAGTTTTCTTGATGCCACACCTGGCATCAGTGAATCTAGTTAGTGGTTGGATTTTCAAGCATTTAACAACATCATTCTGTTTCAAACACCAGGATCATCAGTTTTGTCCCAAAAACCTCAGTTGTTTGTTGGGAATCTGAAGATGAGGAGACGTTTTAGTTTTCAGCATGACAGTAGACTTTTATGATAAAGAATTTTGTATTTGTTTTCCAAACAAAACAGTCTGGAAATTTAACAAAAAATCAAAAAGAGACTCAGGACGGTGGAGGATTTATTTTGTCTAAGTGCAGTGTTAAAACATGCATTCACATCGCTTTATTTCTATCAGGTTTATGGAATTATCTTTGAAATAATTTGATGCTTACAGTTTCCACTGAAAGAAACGATGCTGGTCAAGTGTTGCAAAAGATAACACTTCAAATTACATTGATATTGATTACAGTTAAGCTAATGATGACTAGTGACTTATAAGTTAAGTTATGTTAAGGTATTACGAAGTTCCCTGACGTTTATACTGGGTAATCAGCGATGAGGTCAGAGATTAAAAACCTAGAATATTTACTGTACTGTAAACTTGCACTTTCTTTCTTACTTCCTGCCTCATAATCCTCTCAGCTTCTTCAGAAATCCACATTTTCTCAGCCATGTAATAGAAGTGACTTTGGAAAGCACACATGCGCCACCTGGTGGCTCTCATAGTTAGCTGCAGGGAGCTGGACCAGAGTCAACCAATAACATGTGTTAAGGAGGGATTTTTTTTTTATATACCTCTGTTCACAAGAGTGTTGAGAAACTCTTTGCTCTTTTTTCTGACATGCTGTAACCTATCAAACAAAAGAAAGAGAGCAGAACACACATGCGGGATTGTTCCCAGAAAGATTGTTTCGTTTTTAGAGGTTTCGAACTAAATCAATTGGCTTTCTTGTTTATTTTGGAGTGTGTCGAAATGAGAATCATCTGGATCAGCAACACACTTGCATTGTCATTTCATGCTTTAAACTAAACCTGGCCTTTATGGGTTTGTAAAAATGTGTGCTGTAGAGGAACGCTGAAGCAGCTCATGTTTCACAATCCTGCAGGAAGAGAAGTGTTGCACTCTCTCAGGGATTTATCGGTGTGCAGTCTGTGCACAGTTTGAACATGTCATCTGGACCTGATCCAAAGTTAGTTTCTAAATTTGTTGGAGTGAAAAAAGAAATCCAAAAGAGGTCTATTGTTTTCCAAAGAATTACCTAAAATAAACTGTACTTCCCAGAAGAATACAGGTTTTCCAGTAAAAGATTTTAATCATGCTAATGAGCTTCATTCCACCAGGCTTAAATAGCAGCAGATTGGAGATTTGGACAACTTATTGTGCAAATAAGGTCCTGCCATACCAGACAAGGTAGCATGAAAAATAAATTTTATGTCAATTTCATTCATTAAACAGAGGAAAATATGAATAAAACTGCCACAGAAACAGAAAGAAAGCACGTGAAAGACCATGATACGCTGTGCACTGAGGAGGTATTAATGAATCTCGTTCACACTTTCTTCACATATCAATGACTTGAAACAGCTATCTGCTGTGTGTTTGGTTTGTGGTATTTCTGACAGATGTTTATGTTTTGGTGCCAAACCATTTATCTAAACAGTTTCCCACTGGGAGAACGCTTTGTGTTAGTCATCTTAGGGGGGGTGAATTTCCTGGGAACACATGCTGAATCACAGTTAACCCTCTCCAGGCAGATGTTGCAGATTTGCAACAGCTAAATGCTGTTGAAATG